>JBAMJR010000022.1:65000-100000 GCA_038501785.1 Myoxocephalus aenaeus | reverse complement strand
ACACACACACACACACACACACACACACACACACCTACACACACACACACACACACACACACACACACACACACACACACACACACACCTACACACACACACACACACACACACACACACACACACATTTCCCTATTCAAATCAGGACATGTGCAGCTTGTCAGAACAAAAGCAGCTCCAGTATTCATTTCATGCATCAGATATTAAGTAGCAGTATATTTGGCTTTAACTTCCTGTTGCATCAGCGCTGATCCTTGTATATTATATGCAATTTAATTGAAGTCAATCCACCTCCTGACGTCAAATAAAAGCGAGAGTCACCGCCGCGTTGTCTCTTCTAATCTGTCCGTCTGTCTGGAACACCAGAGCTTCTTAAGGCTTCATCGGGGTTAAAGCTGGCCCGAGCACCGGGGTCTGACTGGCTGGTCCTCAGTGTGAGAGTTTCATGGAGAGAAAGACACACAACTTTCAAACATGAGGCATGTTTTTTAACTTACACACACACACATGCACGCACACACACACCCCCCCCCCCCCACACACACACACACACACACACACACACACACACACACTGGAACGCCTACTTTTGCTCTTTCCATCAGTGTCATTTAGGTTTTCAGTGTTTGAGTTTGGTTTCTGCTCATGTTTGTTTAGCTTCACTTCACTGTAACAACGCTGCTCTGAACAAACGTTAAACAGCATGCCTCATGTTTCAAAGCTGTGTGTCTTTCTCTCCATGGAACTCTCAACACTGAGGACCAGACCAGTGTGTGTGTGTGTGTGTGTGTGTGTGTGTGACTTGGACAAAGTCGTGAGAAGTTCCACACGTCGGTGCATCTGATCGCGTCCCGTGACCTCGCGAGTCAAACGTTGAGGACGCGATCAGCAGTTTCTTCCTCCGCTTCGTCAGAGTGAAAAGGGATCTGAAACTCCGTGGGTCTGCAGGTCTGAGGCGAGAACACATGACGCTGAAAAAAAAAAAAGAACACGGAGGAGAACGAACGTCACCGTGAGATTAGCAGTCAGACTGTCTCTCCCGGGACGTCCTGCACGGAGCTAACGGCTCAGTGACGGTCAGCATGAGCTCTCTCTCCGTCACACAGAACCACGTGACTCGTATCACCCAGGCAGGGAAAAGATGTCGTTGTGATTTAAAGTTACTGTGAGGAACTGTTAACTGCCATTAATCCTGATGCGATGAAATATAAATAGTTTATTCCTATATAGTTACTCTTAAAACCTTTTAGAAACCCTGAGCGATTGTTATATAAAACTGTAAATCATCGCTTGTTTTATGAAAAAAAGCCCCAAACTGCTGTATTTGGATGTATTGAACACCATAAGTAATATACAAGTGAAATATATGGTTTGGTACATGAACAAAATTCAAATGTCACAGATGTGCGCAAATGTGCCCCAATGCAAATTGTGAGTCCTCGCCTGAATGTTCTCTGTTCTAAACCAGGGGTCTCAAACTCAATTTGGCTTGGGGCCACCGCTGGTGTTGTGATCTCATCGGAGGGCCACACAGAAAGCGCAATATTTTTTTTTTACATTCATAACATATTTTCGTCATAAGAAAGGCAACCAGCAGTTTCTGTACATTTCTATAATAGTTTTTAACAGTGCAAATATATTTATATATATATATATATATATATATATATATATATATAATATATATATAGATATATATTAGTGCTGTCAAACGATTACAATATTTAATCGCGATTAATCGCATTTATGTCATAGTTAACTCTAATTTTTATTTTTCATTTTAATGCTCTTATCAACATGAAAAAGTGGATTGGCTTGCTTCATGCAAATGTTTTATTTTATTGAAAAACAACTGCCAAACAGGGCGGTACAACATAAAATTATAAAGTGCACATTTCAGGTAAACAAGGGCTTGAGAGAGAGAGAGAGAGAGAGAGAGAGAGAGAGAGCTGTGAACATAGCAGTCAGGCTCTCGAAGGTAATTCGTAGGTCCTGTCGTTGGATGCGATGCGTATTCTATCAGCTAGACCCTCGTCCTCCACAACGTTAACAGGCTACACGCAGTAGCCACCATTTAGCTATGGCTGCAATAAGTCTGTTCTTGTTGTGGTGTCCATGTGTTTCTGAAGTCATCCATTCTTGTCTGCTATGACGAGGGGGCGCAGAGTTAGCATCAGCTGTGTGTTGGCCATCAAGTGGTGTTTCAGACTGGAGAGGCTACGATGATAGCTCAGTTCACAATGACTAATGGCACATACCACTTTGGTCTCGTCAAGGGAACCATCTGACAACTTTTTTAAAGTAAACTTTCCATTCATTAGCGTCTTATCGTTCATTTTGCCGTATCGCGCTCACCATTCATTCATTTCAAACCGTAACGTTAGCCTAGCTTCCAAGCCCAAACGGCGTGCCTATTGTTTTGCTTCCGGTTGAGCTACATCCGGCGTGGTGCTCGCGAGAAAAAAATTGAAAAATTAAAATGCATTAACGGCATTAATAAAATTGACGGCGTTAAAATTGGTTTGCGTTAACGCCGTTAATAACGCGCTAATATGACAGCACTAATATATATATATATATATATATATATATATATATATATATATATATATATATATATATTAATAACTTATTGAAACTGCACCGAACCACCAAATGCAAACCCTGAATACATTTGTACTTTATTCTATTTCTTGCCATTGACCCTGATCCAGGTCACAGTGAAACCCTGATCCAGGTCACAGTGAAACCCTGATCCAGGTCACAGTGAAACCCTGAGTACAGCTTCACGGTGGGCATCACTAAGCCTGGTTCTGTACTTGCATTTATTAAAGTTCATAGTGGAGAAAGGTTTCTCACAGATATATTCTCCCAAAAAGGCACATTACCTAGGGTGACCAGACGTCCTCTTTTTCCCGGACATGTCCTCTTTTCGAGACCTAAAAAAAGCGTCCGGCAGGGATTCCAAAAACGTCCGGGATTTTGCTACGTGCGGGAAAATAGTTATTACCCCCTTATTGAAGATAGACGTGTCTTATTGAAGGTAGACGTGTCTTATTGAAGGTAGGTGTGTCTTATTGAAGGTAGGTGTGTCTTATTGAAGGTCAGCGTGTCTTATTGAAGGTGGGCGTGTCTTATTGAAGGTAGACGTGTCTTATTGAAGGTAGGTGTGTCTTATTGAAGGTCAGCGTGTCTTATTGAAGGTAGGCGTGTCTTATTGAAGGTCAGCGTGTCTTATTGAAGGTAGGCGTGTCTTATTGAAGGTCAGCGTGTCTTATTGAAGGTAGGCGTGTCTTATTGAAGGTCAGCGTGTCTTATTGAAGGTCAGTGTGTCTTATTGAAGGTAGGTGTGTCTTATTGAAGGTAGACGTATCTTATTGAAGGTAGGTGTGTCTTATTGAAGGTAGACGTGTCTTATTGAAGGTCAGCGTGTCTTATTGAAGGTGGGCGTGTCTTATTGAAGGTAGACGTGTCTTATTGAAGGTAGGTGTGTCTTATTGAAGGTCAGCGTGTCTTATTGAAGGTAGGCGTGTCTTATTGAAGGTCAGCGTGTCTTATTGAAGGTCAGCGTGTCTTATTGAAGGTAGGCGTGTCTTATTGAAGGTCAGCGTGTCTTATTGAAGGTAGGCGTGTCTTATTGAAGGTCAGCGTGTCTTATTGAAGGTAGGCGTGTCTTATTGAAGGTCAGCGTGTCTTATTGAAGGTCAGCGTGTCTTATTGAAGGTAGGTGTGTCTTATTGAAGGTAGACGTGTCTTATTGAAGGTCAGCGTGTCTTATTGAAGGTAGGCGTGTCTTATTGAAGGTAGGCGTGTCTTATTGAAGGTCAGCGTGTCTTATTGAAGGTAGACGTGTCTTATTGAAGGTAGGTGTGTCTTATTGAAGGTAGACGTGTCTTATTGAAGGTCAGCGTGTCTTATTGAAGGTAGGCGTGTCTTATTGAAGGTAGACGTGTCTTATTGAAGGTAGGTGTGTCTTATTGAAGGTCAGCGTGTCTTATTGAAGGTGGGCGTGTCTTATTGAAGGTAGACGTGTCTTATTGAAGGTAGGTGTGTCTTATTGAAGGTCAGCGTGTCTTATTGAAGGTAGGCGTGTCTTATTGAAGGTCAGCGTGTCTTATTGAAGGTAGGCGTGTCTTATTGAAGGTCAGCGTGTCTTATTGAAGGTAGACGTGTCTTATTGAAGGTCTGCGTGTCTTACTGAAGGTCAGCGTGTCTTATTGAAGGTAGACGTGTCTTATTGAAGGTCAGCGTGTCTTATTGAAGGTAGGCGTGTCTTATTGAAGGTAGGCGTGTCTTATTGAAGGTCAGCGTGTCTTATTGAAGGTAGACGTGTCTTATTGAAGGTAGGTGTGTCTTATTGAAGGTAGACGTGTCTTATTGAAGGTCAGCGTGTCTTATTGAAGGTAGGCGTGTCTTATTGAAGGTCAGCGTGTCTTATTGAAGGTGGGCGTGTCTTATTGAAGGTAGACGTGTCTTATTGAAGGTAGACGTGTCTTATTGAAGGTAGGCGTGTCTTATTGAAGGTAGGCGTGTCTTATTGAAGGTAGACGTGTCTTATTGAAGGTAGGTGTGTCTTATTGAAGGTAGGCGTGTCTTATTGAAGGTAGACGTGTCTTATTGAAGGTAGGCGTGTCTTATTGAAGGTAGGTGTGTCTTATTGAAGGTCAGCGTGTCTTATTGAAGGTAGACGTGTCTTATTGAAGGTAGGTGTGTCTTATTGAAGGTAGGCATGTCTTATTGAAGGTAGGCGTGTCTTATTGAAGGTGGGTGTGTCTTATTGAAGGTAGACGTGTCTTATTGAAGGTGGGCGTGTCTTATTGAAGGTAGGCGTGTCTTGTTGAAGGTGAGCGTTTTCACCCGATTTTGAGCCTTTTTTTAGGGTCCCCCCATGATAAGTTTTATAGGGTAAAATAAAAGATGAGTACTTCAATTTGCCTTGTATTGTTGTATTTTAATATATTTTGATGAGAAGTATATTTTATCAGGTACATTATAACCAACGTTTGTGATAGTGTACCTTTTTAACGTGAGTGTTCTAGGTGGTGTCGGCGGCCGGCGGGGAGCAGGTGGCGTCCACATTGACTCTCTGATCGGTGACATGTTTTATCTGATCTGCCAAAGAGGACTCGGATTGTGCGAGCGAACGGACACCCGGGACCCAAAGTCACAAAGTCACAGGACCCGAGGACGTCGCCGCCAGGATCTGAGCAACGAGCCACAAAGCTGCCATTGTTGCTGCGAGAGGAACCACGAGCGGACAAATGACAAAGAATGTAAACCACCCTCCTTCTTCTGACAGAGTCACTGTAGAGAAAAGGATGCTTTTCGGGTTTAGCGTGTCTCATTAAACTTTATTTAGTTTTCTTTCATACAATCGCAGCAACGTCCTGGTTGTTGAAGCAATATTATAAATATGACATATAAACTGAGTTAGTAACGGATCCTATGAGACCTAAATGTGAGTTTGTGCTCATCTGGTTGGCATTGAACCTGTTTGACGTCAAGGGTTAAAGGTAGAAATACCAAAAGCTGCTTAAGTCCCAGATGAATGTGTTGTGAACAAACCCCTCTGCATAAACCCTCAGAATATATGTATGAAAGAGTAAAGACCCAGACCAACGTCTCTCTGCTGCCCAGAGACGTCTCAGGAATTCCCCATCGTAAACCGGGACTCCCCCACACGGCGGGTTGTGGTTCAGACGACCTCGCTGTTCGGCTTCCTGTGTTTAATTTCACAAATGATTATATTATAGATGTATATGTATTCTTAAGACTATTTATTTTACTTAATTAACTGTTTAATATTTAATATTTTGGACTCTATATATATCTTCTAAAAATGTAAAAAAATATATATATTTAAAATGTATGTAATCAGCTGAAGGAGGTGAATGTGATTGACAGCTTATGCTTCTGAAGTGACCTTTGAGCTGCAGCATGTTAGCATGTAGCCTAAAATAGCTCCGCTTGAAGCCGCTGATGAGTTTCATTTCCCAGCAACTGCTTCTCGGTTTCCTCCTCGTGACGTCGTTCAACATTGCTGTGAAGCACAAGCCAGAGAAAAAAAATCATCTGTCATCTGCAGACACATGTTCACAAATATTTCACAGCATGAGGTTCACGTAGTTCCTGACATTGTTATCTCGTGTTGTCACAACAGACGTGACAAAGGGTCTCTATCTCCTCACGATCTCTCAACCTCTGCTGTGCATTAGATCAGCGTTTAGTAAATCATTGCTTCAAAGACGAGATCAGTGTTGGATGGAACCTTTATTAGCGTTATATTTATGTTTTTCCGATAAATAAAAAGCTTTCACACCTCTGATAAATCTTGTTGTCTTGCCCAATCCACAGAGGGCCAGAAGAGAATTAGTCTGCTGGTAAATCGTTTGTATTTATTTATCTGCAGCTGCACTCAGTTTGCAGGTGTTTCTCTATTTAAAGGTTTTTATGACCATAAATTGTGTTTATATATCTCACAGTTTACATTGGAAAGTGAGTTTGTTTTCTATTTGATGAGCTGATAAGGCGTGTGTGTGTGTGTGTGTGTGTGTGTGTGTGTGTGTGTGTGTGTGTGTGTGTGTGTGTGTGTGTGTGTTTCAACTGTTTCAACTGTTTCAACTGTTTCAACCGTTTCAACCGCACTATAACATTTTACAACACTTCCACTTGACTGTTAAATCTTGTATTGCTTTCTGTTTCTAAATCGACTTCTTACTGGAAGCTTTGTGTGTGTGTGTGTGTGTGTGTGTGTGTGTGTGTGTGTGTGTGTGTGTGTGTGTGTGTGTGTGTGTGTGTGTGTGTGTGTCCTTGGCCGTTAGCTGGACCGAGGACACACTCTTAGTGTCGGGTCCTGGCTCAGTTTCCTGGAGGATGTAATCACACCGCCGCTCTCATTAAATATACAGAAGAAGAACTGCAGCTTGAACCCAAGAACCAAAACAAGCAACACTTGTTTTTTAATTCGAGTTATGTTATTTTTACGTTTTCATTTTAGTTTACAGCATTGAAACCAAACTGCATTTGCAGTAAATAAAGTTGTATTTGTCTCCTCCTGATTGTAGCTACTAAAGTCTCATATGATGCTAATCCTCAGTACTCCTCACTCTTGTTTCGTGTGATTAAACCTGATACACGGGATCAGCTGGGTGGCAGCAGTGACACCCTTGGGTGATCTCACACACACACACACACACACGGTAGAACAACGCCTCGCTGACCACCTGAGCCTCTGGGCGGCGGTCGGAGAGGAGACACCTGAGTCCTGGCTGTCCGGTCATCCTATCCGGTCTCGTTAGCGCCGTTAGCCGGGGTTAGCAGGGCGTCGACCACATGCGCGCGTGTTCACGGGTTTCACAAATTAGGCAATTACCACTCTCGGAAAACTGTGATTTGTTGTCGGTAATTGGCATAATGTTCTACTGAGGAGAGTAATTATATAATTAATTAATAAGCCTTCTGTTATTTTATATGTTTGTTATTTGACTAAAGCCAACAAACAAACACAGGACTTTCAACCAGGAGACCGGTGTTCGTGTCCCCATGAGTTACTTTGAAGCTACGTGAGGGATTTACTTATTTTGAGCCCAAACATTGTGTTTTTTTTCCTAAACCCAGCTAACGGCCTGTGGGCAGCGTCTTTTTTTTTCAATTGTTCCAAATGAGGAGATGGATGCTCTTTATTGTTGGAGGAGACGCTTGTGGAACAGCCACTATATCACAACAAAGAGGGAACACGCTGGGCAACTAATGAGCTCAGAGGAAGAAGATCAATCAGACTTCAGTACAGACATCACCAGAGTCCATTAACAGATCCTCTTGACAATATAAGAAATATAGAATATCACCGGTTGTGTGCTTTGACCAGCAGCTGCTGTATTAATGAGGAGGAGATGGGAGGAGCTTGTGAGGCAAAGCACATCTCTCTAATTCCTGAAATGTGTCACAGTGTTGCTTCTGGCTTCCATCGACACATTTTGTGTACTTTGAGTCCCACTTTAGTTTTTTTACCAGCTTTCGTTTGACTGCAACTGTGACATGCGACTATAGTTTGTTTGCTTTTTAGCTTTACTTCCACAGAGATAGATAGATAGATAGATAGATAGATAGATAGATAGATAGATAGATAGATAGATAGATAGATAGATAGATAGATAGATAGATAGATAGATAGATAGATAGAGAGGTAGGTAGGTAGGTAGCTAAGTGGGTAGGGAGGTAAGTAGGTAGGTAGGTAGGTGGGTAGGTAGGTAGGTAAGTAGGTAGGTAGTTAGGTAGGTAGGTGGGTAAGTAGGTAGGTAAGTAGGTAGGTAGGTGGGTAGGTAGGTAGGTGGGTAGGTAGGTAGGTGGGTAAGTAGGTAGGTAAGTAGGTGGGTAGGTAGGTAAGTAGGTAGGTAGGTAGGTAGGTAGGTAGGTAGGTAGGTGGGTAGGTAGGTGGGTAGGTAGGTAGGTGGGTAAGTAGGTAGGTAAGTAGGTGGGTAGGTAGGTAGGTGGGTAGGTAGGTAGGTAGGTAGGTGGGTAAGTAGGTAGGTAGGTAGGTAGGTAGGTGGGTAGGTAGGTAGGTAGGTAGGTAGGTAGGTGGGTAGGTAGGTAGGTAGGTAGGTAGGTAGGTAGGTAGGTAGGTAGGTAGGTAGGTAGGTAGGTGGGTGGGTAGGTAGGTAGGTAGGTAGGTGGGTAAGTAGGTAGGTAGGTAGGTAGGTGGGTAGGTAGGTAGGTAGGTAGGTAGGTAGGTAGGTAGGTAGGTAGGTAAGTAGGTAGGTAGGTAGGTGGGTAGGTAGGTAGGTAGGTAGGTGGGTAGGTAGGTAGGTAGGTGGGTAGGTAGGTAAGTAGGTAAGTAGGTAGGTAAGTAGGTAGCTAAGTGGGTAGGGAGGTAAGTAGGTAGGTAGGTAGGTGGGTAGGTAGGTGGGTAAGTAGGTAGGTAAGTAGGTAGGTAGTTAGGTAGGTAGGTGGGTAAGTAGGTAGGTAAGTAGGTAGTTAGGTGGGTAGGTAGGTGGGTAAGTAGGTAGGTAAGTAGGTGGGTAGGTAGGTAGGTGGGTAGGTAGGTAGGTAGGTAGGTGGGTAAGTAGGTGGGTAGGTAGGTAGGTAGGTAGGTAGGTAGGCAGGTAGGTGGGTAAGTAGGTGGGTAGGTAGGTGGGTAAGTAGGTAGGTAGGTAGGTAAGTAGGTAAGTAGCTAGGTAAGTAGGTAGCTAAGTGGGTAGGGAGGTAAGTAGGTAGGTAGGTAGGTAGGTGGGTAAGTAGGTAAGTAGGTGGTAGGTAGGTAGGTAGGTGGTAGGTAGGTAGGTAGGTAGGTAGGTAAGTAGGTAGGTAGGTAGGTAGGTAGGTAGGTAGGTAGGTGAGTAGGTGGTAGGTAAGTAGGTAGGTAGGTGGGTAAGTAGGTGGGTAAGTAGGTAGGTAGGTGGGTAAGTAGGTGGGTAAGTAGGTAGGTAGGTAGGTAGGTAGGATTAGCAAATTAGCAAATATGTCTAATTTGCATATTTAAAAATAGCATTAAAAAAACTCTCCAGTAACCAAGTGGGGAAGTTTGATGGTAATATATATATATATATATATATATATATATATATATATATATATATATATATATATATATATATATATATTAGTAGTGTCTTAATTCCAGGAAAATGACAGGAAAACCTTCCAGACAATACACTTTAACATGTAACTGTATGAAGAATGGAAATACCTAAACATTGTTACAGGGTATTTGTGGTTTCTGGTTAAAATCTTGGGATCAAGCAGCTTTTGGTATTTCTACCTTTAACCCTTGATGTGAAACAGGTAGGTAGGTAAGTAGGTAGGTAGGTAGATAGGTAGGTAGGTAGGTGCAGGGCTGTTGATGTTGATGTTGATGTTGTTCTGGATGAGCGGACTCCGTCTGTTGGAGGAAGTGCTCTGCTGTCCTGTAGGCGGTGGAGGTCTGGGGGACATGTTTAAGTCCTATCTGGACGTCTTCAGGCCGCATGCACAGCCTGGCCGTGTGTGAAAGAGTATTTATGAGCCGGGGGTCCATTGTGTCCTCCGTGGGGAGACCAGCTGTGGTCTGCTGCACCAGGGACCTGGAGCCTCCAGACCCTTTTGTCTGGGCCCGGTCATTAAGAGACAGCCTGGGGACGGGCCCCTGCTGTTCAGAGAGCCACACCCATCACACACACGCACACACACACACACACATACCTCAAACTGCCATCTGGGGGCCTCTTGCCTGGACCTTTTAGTCCTGCTGTTGAGGTGCCTGATAAAAAAAACAGTGAAACAGGTCAAAAAGAGACAATGAGTCGTCATGTCCTGGATGACGACGTTAAAGTTCCTGAGTGAAACGAGCTCAGACCTCCTGGATAACCGGTAGATTAACGATGATGAAGAGCAAACAGCTGCTCCCTCTCACCAAAGCTCTGGATCTTTTATTTCTTTGACCTCTGACCAGCAGTTACAGATGATTTTTAATTCTGAGTGAATTAAATAAACAGGCTTTAAGGCGACAGTCGCGTCACAAGCGCTGAACTGCAACAGGTGTAACTGATCTCTATTTGCAGCCTGAGGACACACACACACACACACGTGTGTTTGCTCACGAATTAGCGAACAAAGAGACAACGGTATTGAGAGCCAGGCCGCTGTTTCCAAAAGGGTGTCTTCAAAGTTGCGAATGCTATCAAAAGGTTATTTCTTCATAGAAGTGAAAGTGAGATGTTTTAAAGTTATTGTGAGGAACTTTTAATTGGTTATGAAACCATTTCAATGTAATCCGCCATGTATGAGCGGTTTTCTAAAGGGACCCTGGTGCTCAGAGGCACTACCACCTTAGTCCACAGGGGGCGACAGAAACAACACAACCTGAAAGCTTGTCGTATAAACTTAAGTGGTATTTTGCCGCGTTCCTGTCACATATTTTTACTGCTGGCAGGCGTTAAACCACTCAAGATGATTTATGGTTTCATTGTTTGTGTGGTTTACGAGCACTTTTGTGTTATTAAAGGAATAGTTTGACATTTTGAGAAGTGCACTGCCTCTTGCGCTTATTGGACCGAGCAGTTTGAAGGTTTAATTAATTTAATCAGATCACCGTTTGATTTCAGTAGACCGCTAACGCCTCGTGAACTTCAGTATATTTGGGCACATAATGTTGAAATATAAACTACCAATGGAAGCATGTTAGTGAGGGATCTTTTCATGGTTAAGAAGCAAGTACAACCTGTTTAAATGTACATATGAGCGAGTTTTAAAAAGAAAGTATCAGCCCTTCAATTTAAAAGGTACTTTTTCTTCGGCGTAGTTATACTTTCTACTCCTTTACATGTATTTGATACTTCAGATTAATCATTTAAAATAAAATCAGCACATAATGTATTATTATAGGTTAAGATACCACTTCACCTGAGCTTTCCCAGCTGCAACATTCAACATGACGTATTAGCCTATTGTACTTGTACAATGGTGAGTGTGTTAACACTGTTGTTGTATTGCTAATTATACTTCTAAGCCAGAGTGCGTCCAGGTATTCACACCGTCTTTTTTTTAAACGAGACTACTTTAACCGGTTTGCGTGGGCGTGCGCGCGCAAATGAGAGAGAGAGAGAGAGAGAGAGAGAGAGCGAGAGAGCCCCGCCCCCTAAAACCAATGGACGCCGCGTCATCACCGTCGTGACTCGAGCGAAGACGACGGTCCTTTTAACTGCGAGTCTTCCAGTCGGCGGAAACACGGGAGGGGTCTCTCACGGGGTTTAAAAGACGACGGTTTTCTTTTAACTGCTTGAAAGAAGAAGAAGTAGAAGAAGAAGACGAAAAAGAAGAAGAAGAAGAAGAAGAAGAAGAAGGGGGAAGAAAAAAGAAAAAAGAAAAAAGAAGTCGCATGGATTTATTAAACTTTTCCGCCATTTTTGGGGCGACGTGCGACGGTTGAAAAACAAGTGGGTTTAACCCCCGGAGGAGTTTTCCTGTGAGGACTTTGAAGGAGAAAACCCCGTTTCCTATCGCGAGCGACCATCTAACCGCCCTCAGGAGTAAGTTTACCCAGTGACGTCACGTTAGCGGACTTATTACGAGTAAAGAGGTTAACGTGGGGGTCACTATCTTGCGCGGAACGTCCGCTCACCTTTGTTACGTTTCTTACGTTCGTTCTCCCGAAAGAAAACCAAAGAAAACTCCAGGAAAACAAACTGGTGTGGTGGCAAAATGGTGTTTAAAGTAAGTTTAACACAGCTGCCTTTGAGTTTTAACTCGTCACAATATTGTACAGGTGTTTATTTAATATTTTTAAACAAAATAATATATCAGTTTATAAGAATAAATAAATGACCAACACATGAATCATTAGTTGCTGTCCTGTCAATGTAAACAAGTGGCTTGATAATCATTCACTCACATTACCATACAAATTGTCTTATTTTGTATTATTGCTCAACAGATGGGACACGCAAATTTAAATAATGTCATCATAACTCATAAGGTCCTTCTGCATAATTACAGAATTAATACATTTAAGGGGGAATAGTAACAATAGTGTGATTCTGTTCTATAATAAATCCTGTATGTATTTATTTATTAGACCGTAGATAATCTCCATAATGGAAAAATAAATAAAAAAACAAACATCCGTTAGTGAAACCATAGAGACTCCAACACAAAGAAACAATGCATGTTTGAGGCAGGAAAGCAGAGCAATGTAACTCCAATATTTGACAGCGATAACTGAGAATATGTTCTGAATGGTGCTTTTGTCGGCCTGCTGGCTGCTTTTTTTTAATTTAACCTCCATTTCTTCCTCTTCCAGACCTCGTAATCTTCTCTTTTCTCCTCCTCCTCTTCTCTCTGATGCCATAAATGCTCTCCAAGATAAAAGTTTTTAATCGCATGAGCAGTATTTTCCAGAGTTTGTGTGTGTGTGTGTGTGTGTGTGTGTGTGTGTGTCTCAGCGTGTGTCAGCACTGTTCGAAGTCCTGCTATGTTTAGACAGAAAAGTCCAAACCACACTTTGGATGAGTAGCTGAGGAGTTATTTTGAGATTATATATGGAAAAATACAATATTTCGCAACAAAATAATTGCCTTTTTTGTGGGTTTTGGGCTCTGTTTTTGCATCACAAGCCACTTGAGTGGAAGATGTATTCCCCTGGATTATCCTTGTGTTTGATATCCTTCTGTTGCACGCCGGGTTGCGAGTCGTGGGAAAGGCGTTCCCTCCTCTAGGAGTTCCTCTCTCTGATGTGGCTAATCTTTGTTTATCTCTGGGTCGAGTCCCGGCCCTGGAAGTTTACAATGAACGTGTGTGTGTGTGTGTGTGTGTGTGTGTGTGTGTGTGAGAGGTTTTAGGGAAGGGCCAGTTTGGTGGCGGCATCAAGTTGCTGAGATAGAGATAGAGGAGATTGGTGTCATCTTTCTTTTCTTTTTTTATATATATTTCATGATATTTAAAATGCAGAAACGGTGCAGCTTTCCAAATGGTCTGCCGGCGTCTCTCGGGGCGCCTAAGAGCCGCTCTCCATCCGGCCAATGCTCTCCACGCAGAGTGCTTTTCTTTTAGTCGTCTGCTCCTCCAGCTCCAGTTTCCTGCTGACCGTCACGGGATGTGCGATGTGCATTCACCTGTTGATTTTAATCAAACCGGTGACCTTCCTCTTGCATACGGGACTTCTTTTCTTTCCACCCGTGTATTCGTCTAAATGACCCATTTACTATTCCGTGCACATTCCTCGCTAACCGATTTCTGTGGCTGTGGTGAGGAAGAGGGATGAGTAATAACATGCGTCTACACATGACGTGGTGGAGTTCCTTCTGCATGTGGTTGAGAACAACAAACATCAAAGGCAAGTCGTCTCTCTGTCGAATGAAAACCGTCTGCTTCACTCGAAGGAATTTAGTTTTCGTGAAGTGTGAAAGGAGGTTTCGGCTCCAGGGCTGCAGCTGATTGAAAGTTCTGGCCCGTCCTCTCGTTTCAAGGTCAGTGAATCCAGCACATCCCAAACGGGAGATCTGGATCCGCCCGGCGGTGCCGCTAATTATGGGGACATCCCATCAGGTCTGTACTACAAAACCTCATCGCCTGTCGTCGGTGTTGACACAGAAATCGGGCACTGTCCTGTTTTAGGGGGCCCGCAGCACGAGTTTGCACAGCATCGAACCGCCGACGCCTCGGACCTCACAGAGCGACTGTGTTTACCTGGCGCCGAGCCGGAGCGCCTTATCACGGCCGAACAAACGCACCAACAAAAGAGGCTTTGTCTGTGTCTGTGTTTGTGACGCCGAACGACAGGAGAAGAATGAACACCCACCTGCTGACGGCTGCACGGCGAAGCCGGCTTCACGCCGGTTTGGAGAAACCGGCTCTCCTGAAGTCGTCTTGGTGCTGGTTTCATTTTGTGGGCGTGGCTTTTTTTTTTGCAGCGTCATCACCATTCAAACGACCAATGTGTTTATGATGAAATTGTTCTAAATCTAACCTCTTAATTTGGATCAAAGTGCACCGGATTGAGGCAAACGATCTTAAAATATACGCCGCAAAGGGACAATATTCCTGTATTTGTATTCGTATTATAATATATATATGTTGCAGAAAACAAATGCAATGTCTGTTTCTTCCTGCTATCGTGCAGCTCTAATCATAACGCAGCCAGACGGCTTCTGATCAGCAGACTAGAGAAAAACTGCTTATCTTAAAAAAATAAAACCGTCACGACAGAGTTCAGGTTCAGGCAGTTTCCCACGAGGTGAAGAAGGCTCTTAACCACGAGGCTCTCTTTCGGTTCCTACGTGTTTTTAAAAGCACCGTGCGTCTTCACCACACAGGAAGCACCGAAATGATATTCATCTCCTCGTTTGAATACGCGTCATACAATAAATAAACAAGCGTGTATTATTCCTCAATGCCTGCGGTTTATAGCACGTGGTCCTTTATCAGCTTCCAAACATCAGCGTTTGGCATGACTCGTGCAGTTCACACTACATATACCTCGATAAACTTCTTCTTCTTCTTCTTCTTCTGAGTCTCAACTCAAATGTGTATTTTCCAAAGTCGGGTGAAGTGCTTTGGCTGCTGCTGTTTTTTTTTTTTTTTCCCGAGATCCATTAAAACCATCTTACGAGGACGCAGCTAATCCATAACGTCAGCGTCACGTACCGACTCCATCTGTGGGTTTAAACTCCTCGCGGGCTTTTAAGAGGAAGTCTGAACTGACACCGGTCCGGTGAACAGAAGGCCGTGATGGTTTTCATCCCAGTGAGCGAACTAAAGTTTAGGTAAACACAGACGGTCTCAGCGCTTGTGTTTGTTATGCCGTTGCTACGCTTCAGATCGAGGAAGTAACCCTTCGCTTGTTGCCTCGTTCACCAGCTTTTGCTTTTCTATAATCCCGCTCTCGGCCCTTCAGGGGCCGCGACGCAACGTCTCGTACGCCGTCGCTTTCATCGACTGTTTTGTCTAAAAACTGTGTGGAAAAAAAGCTCCGAGTCTTCAAAATGTCTTGTTTAGTCTGACCAGAAGGACAAAACCAGACGGTATTCAGTTCACTGTTATTTAAATCGACAATATAATAATCAATTAATCAATTTTTGTAATAATATTTTGCATTTCCCCAAGCATGAATGCCAAAGAATGACAGTTTCTGCATTCTCAAACGTGAGTACTTAATTGTGTAAAATGAAACTGATGGAACGGCTCCGGGTTTGTTTGATCCCCGTAGTGGAACATGACATGTTCTCCACCCGGTTCTCCACCCGGTTCCCTCCGTCCTCCGCTGAGACGGTCGTTGAGGCGCCGCTTGTGTAACAGGATGCGACCGTTTGGAGTTGGAGGGCATGTGAGGATAGACGACACACAGAGGAAGTACTTTACCGCCCAACTATTTCACAAGACGGTCCCTCGGTGGCACCAGAACAACGCGATGAGTCTTAAGCTCTCAGACGCGTTCAGAAATACGTTCTCATTGCTTTTGACAGAAAGTCAGACCTTTGTGTTGCCTCGCTCGCTCCATTGTTTGCGCTCTTCCTCCCCACACCTTCTTCCTGCCCCGAGTCCCTGAGGATGTGGAACACACTTATTTATCCGCTTCTAGTTCATAATCCAAACGTGATGCTAGATGTCTCATGATGCACGGACCCAGTGACTCTGTTTATGCGGGTCGTTTGAGGTCGAGCTTCGTTATCTCAGGAGCGATCACCCTCTCCTTTTTTATTTAATTACAACCACTCAAACTCAATGCACATGAAACATTATAATCTGATTCTATTTTAATGTGATTTACTAGATCTTAGTGGAACGTTGCCACACTGTGATGGAGCGTGGCTGCACCGTGTGGACACCTCAGCTTCCTGTTGTGATGTGTGTGTGTGTGTGTGTGTGTGTGTGTGTGTGTGTGTGTGTGTGTGTGTGTGTGTGTGTGTGTGTGTGTGTGTGTGTGTGTGTGTGTGTGTGGCTCGTTGTGTCACGCAGAAGAAGGGAAGTGAGACGGGTGAGGCTCGTGTGTAACCGTCCCGCCCGTACTCTGCCTCTGATTAGCTACTGGCTGCTAAACGCTAACGCTAGCCTAGCTATGATGCTAACCGGTGCTTCAGGTTGGAGTGATTCTCAAGTGTTCCCTTGTCTGTAGGTGGGACACCCGGTCCAACAATGCTTATTTTATATGCCTTTTTCATCATTAACTCTGTACATTTTGAATATTTAAAAAAAAAATTAAGAGGCTACCATAATAAAAATGATCAATGAAATCCATTTCCAGCTCTTGTAAAACTGCCAATATTCCAAAGATCACATGGATCCAAACACGCGGGTCAAAGGTCACTGCGACCTCACAAAACGTGTTTTTGGCCACAAGATAAGAACTCCGTATGCTTATTATGACACTTTTGCACAAACGTCTGCTCGGATAAAATGATTAATTGATTTCCCTTTTGGAAAGATTAGCTTCTCTGCTTATTCATTCGTCTTCCTGTAAAGTCATTAGTTTTTCCCTTAAAGGCAGCGACCACATCGCCCACAGCTTCTTGTCCGGACACTTAAAAGTATGAAATGGCAGAAACAAGAGGACAAAAGCCTCAATGGCCTCAACGTACAGCAGAAAGTTGATTATTATTACAATTATTACCAGTATAAATTACAATTACATAACACAATCATATTTTGAATGAAGCTTTTAATGTCTACCGTCATATTTTAAAGACTAACGTCTTTAAAATATGACGGTAGACATTAAAAGCTTCATTCAAAATATGTTTGACTGTGAAATGCTTTGGTCCAGCCCCGCTAAACCAGGATGCCAGCTGGTTACTTCCCTTTTTGATGCGGTGAAGTAAAGAGAAAGAGCCTCTGAATATAGAGCAGCTTCTATACCGGGCGTGGTAATAATCAATGGGCTTTTATCGTTGCACAATAATCTGTGAGCAGATCAACTCCAAAGGAAGGATAATGTTGTGAAACCTAATAACTTCCTAATGGTGTTGACCACAGGCTGGTTATGATGACCTGGAGGTTATTTAATACCGTAAAAGCTGGATGTTCTTTTGTATTCGTGAATGTTCAGAAAGCCGCTGTTGTTCTGTAAAGTACACGCTTCACTCTGCGGCCTGAGATGTGAACACAATGTCTCTGCTCATCGCGTGCCAGGATTAAACCTGGCATGCTTTATGTCATGCATTAACGTCCAGACACACACACACACACACACACACCTTTTAAATTTAGATTACTTGGAGTGTGAGGGAACGAGTCGCGCCAAAGAGAGAGGTGACCTTTAGCGTGCGGAGTCGGGCTGACAAGTAGTTGTTGATAATTACAAATTCCATTCTATTTAAAGTGTGTGTGTGTGTGTGTGTGTGTGTGTGTGTGTGTGTGTGTGTGTGTGTTGCCAGCTGATGTAAGTTTCTCTTTATTCCACCAACATTTTATAAATCCCGGTTTTCCCTTTGACTGTGTTTTATTTAGTCCCTTTTCAAGATCTTGGGAGATGAGAACGGGTCAGCTGGTCATGGGGTCCAGGCTCAAACCCCCACGCTGTAACGCATCTCTGAAGTCATCCCCAACCTGAGCACCTCATGTTCTAGAGGTACACATGCACGATACAGTCCAGGTTCAACCGACTAAAGCTGCTTTCTAAAAGCCCACCTGAGTGAGACGAGCTGTAATGGCCGAATGACCTTTTCGCTTCGCCCTTTTTTTGTGGATCCCGTCGATGTTCGGCGGGCCGACTCCGGCTCAGACGGCCCCGCCTCTCTCTTCCAGCGCCGAGGTTATTCCTGGCGCTCTGCGTTCGCACCGTCCCGCCACCCTCCGTCCTGCGGGAGCTCCTCTCGTGCTCGTCAGACCCGTGTCAAGTAGGCCTCCGAAATATCTCTGCGGTAGTTGTAATGTACACCGGTGATGATGATGATGATGATGATGATGACAGGGGACGAGGAAAGCCTTTTTACATAACCCGAGGAAGTCACGTGGTGCTGCTCTGTGGAATTTAGGAAGTACGGCATGAGAGGTGTGTGTGGAACGTGGCTGAAAGGGACGCTCTTTGATTTTTGTTTATGAGCTTCTTGACCCTAATGCTTTAATTTTTAACACAATTCAGGGGAGAGGTGCTCCTGTATGTACATTTATCATGTTTTAAACACAACTCGACCATAAGTATGAACAAGATGTCTCCGAGAGCTCCCCAAGTTATGGAAAATATCAATTTTCGTAGCGTTAGCTTGATGCTACACGCGATTAGCGACCTACTGAATCCGCCAAAACCGCCTGTCGGGAAAAGCACCCGCAACTTCCCAGCCGTTTCTCATCTAGCAAAACTTTTTTCTTCCAGCTTAAAAACTGAAATGTGACTTATTGCTGAAACGATGTCCCACACGGCTTTGTTTATTTACACATGTACACATTCAAATAGCCCGTGTCGCGTTGAGTTAACCCAGTTTTAGTATGGGTGTGACCACCTTTTCATCTTCTGAATAAAGGGCGAGGAAGCGGTCGAACCCGACGGCCTCCAGCGCTTTGCCTTGATGTTGAACTTTGTCCGGAGACCCGGCGTGACCTCCGTGCGGACGCCCGTCTGCAGCCGCCTCTTTATCTGCTATCAGCAGAAGGAGGAAGGCCTGTTTATAGCCTGTTTGCACACAGTGTTTGTAGCTGACTGGTGAAGGTTGGTTGTGCTCGTCCGTGTCGCTTCGTTGGTCGTGAACGGAAAGTGTTCGTGGAGAAATGAAAATAATAAAACGTGCTAATCATTTGAATTGTGTGTTTTACGCAAATAAAACACACAATAGACGACATTTAATAAACGACGGTAGACGGTTTACACTCGGAACAGTCGGCCGTTCAGGCTTAGTTTTTTTTATTTTATTCGTGAATCAAAATCGGCCATGAAAAGTGCAACATGAGCATCTTTAAACGATTATATAGGCCTTCACTTTTGTTTAAAAAATAAACCCACTTCAGTTATTTATTTATTTTAAGAGCTGTGGCCATGATGCACGCTAATGTGGGCGTTAAAATAAACCTGCACACCGTCTGCAGAGAGCTAAAAGCGGCCGGCGTGTTTTAAAGCGAGTAGAAGCCGCTGCGCAGGATTAAACCTGTTTAAAGAAACGCTCAAACAGCTACCGTGAGAAAGATGAACGTGACATTTGATCGGCCTTTAAAATGGAGAAGCGTAGAGAGGTAGAGGTGGAAAGTTCCTGAACAAGTTAAGCAGACTGAGAAGTGCTTTCTCTCTTTGTGAAGAAGCTCAAACAGAGCGGCGGTATAATCAGAGACTTTGTTGATTAACTCTTCTGCTCCTGCTCGCCTCAACACGCTGTGCTTTTGGACGATCTGTAAGTGAATATTTCACCGGCGGTTTGCACATTAACGCCACTCAGCAGAAAGGTGATACGTCCCATTATCTGCTGACCCTCATATCTAACCGCCGGCTTAATGATTAACGCGCCCGGCCGGGTGGATGCAGGCAGCTTTCCACCTCCGAGACTTTGGCAAATTGTGTAGATGTTGTTGGTTTAGTCCTCAAAGTGCTGTCGCGGTTTAATCTGGTGGCCGTTTGGTGTTTATTGCTGGTATATTGTATTTATATTGGTGTTTATAGCTGGTGTATTGGTGTTATTGGTGTTTATTGCTGGTGTATTGGTGTTATTGGTGTTTATTGCTGGTGTATTGGTGTTTATTGCTGGTGTATTGTTGTTTATTGCTGGTATATTGGTGTTTATTGCTGGTATATTGGTGTTTATTGCTGGTATATTGGTGTTTATTGCTGGTATATTGGTGTTTATTGCTGGTATATTGGTGTTTATTGCTGGTATATTGGTGTTTATTGCTGGTATATTGGTGTTTATTGCTGGTATATTGGTGTTTATTGCTGGTGTATTGCTGATATATTGGTGTTTATTGCTGGTGTATTGCTGATATATTGGTGTTTATTGCTGATATATTGGTGTTTATTGCTGGTATATTGGTGTTTATTGCTGGTGTATTGCTGATATATTGGTGTTTATTGCTGATATATTGGTGTTTATTGCTGATATATTGGTGTTTATTGCTGGTATATTGGTGTTTATTGCTGGTATATTGGTGTTTATTGCTGGTATATTGGTGTTTATTGCTGGTATATTGGTGTTTATTGCTGGTATATTGGTGTTTATTGCTGGTATATTGGTGTTTATTGCTGGTATATTGGTGTTTATTGCTGGTGTATTGCTGATATATTGGTGTTTATTGCTGGTGTATTGCTGATATATTGGTGTTTATTGCTGATATATTGGTGTTTATAGCTGGTATATTGGTGTTTATTGCTGGTGTATTGCTGATATATTGGTGTTTATTGCTGATATATTGGTGTTTATTGCTGGTATATTGGTGTTTATAGCTGGTGTATTGTTGTTTATTGCTGATTTATTGGTGTTTATTGCTGGTGTTTATAGCTGGTGTATTGCTGATATATTGGTGTTTATTGCTGGTATATTGTATTTATATTGGTGTTTATTTGTGTGTATTGCTGGTATATTGGTGTTTATATCTGGTATATTGCTGGTATATTGGTGTTTATATCTCGTATATTGGTGTTTATTGCTGGTATATTGGTGTTTATTGCTCGTAAATTGGTGTTATTGGTGGTATATTGGTGTTTATAGCTGGTGTATTGGTGTTTTATTGCTGGTATATTGGTGTTTTATAGCTGGTATATTGGTGTTTATAGCTGGTATATTGGTGTTTATTGCTGGTGTATTGGTGTTATTGGTGTTTATTGCTGGTGTTATTGGTGTTTATTGCTGGTATATTGGTGTTTATAGCTGGTATATTGGTGTTTATTGCTGGTATATTGGTGTTTATTGCTGGTATATTGGTGTTTATTGCTGGTATATTGGTGTTTATAGCTGGTATATTGGTGTTTATAGCTGGTATATTGGTGTTTATAGCTGGTATATTGGTGTTTATAGCTGGTATATTGGTGTTTATAGCTGGTGTATTGGTGTTTATTGCTGGTGTATTGCTGGTATATTGGTGTTTATTGCTGGTATATTGGTGTTTATAGCTGGTGTATTGCTGATATATTGGTGTTTATAGCTGGTGTATTGCTGATATATTGGTGTTTATTGCTGGTGTATTGGTGTTTATTGCTGATATATTGGTGTTTATTGCTGGTATATTGGTGTTTATTGCTGATATATTGGTGTTTATTGCTCGTATATTGGTGTGTATTGCTGGTATATTGGTGTTTATTGGTGTTTATTGCTCGTAAATTGGTGTTATTGGTGGTATATTGGTGTTTATAGCTGGTGTATTGGTGTTTTATTGGTGGTATATTGGTGTTTTATAGCTGGTATATTGGTGTTTATAGCTGGTATATTGGTGTTTATTGCTGGTGTATTGGTGTTATTGGTGTTTATTGCTGGTGTTATTGGTGTTTATTGCTGGTATATTGGTGTTTATAGCTGGTATATTGGTGTTTATTGCTGGTATATTGGTGTTTATTGCTGGTATATTGGTGTTTATAGCTGGTATATTGGTGTTTATAGCTGGTATATTGGTGTTTATAGCTGGTATATTGGTGTTTATAGCTGGTATATTGGTGTTTATTGCTGGTGTATTGGTGTTTATTGCTGGTGTATTGGTGTTATTGGTGTTTATAGCTGGTATATTGGTGTTTATTGCTGGTATATTGGTGTTTATTGCTGGTATATTGGTGTTTATAGCTGGTGTATTGCTGATATATTGGTGTTTATTGCTGGTGTATTGTATTTATATTGGTGTTTATTGCTGGTTTATTGGTGTTTATTGCTGATATATTGGTGTTTATTGCTGGTATATTGGTGTTTATTGCTGATATATTGGTGTTTATAGCTGGTGTATTGCTGATATATTGGTGTTTATTGCTGGTATATTGTATTTATATTGGTGTTTATAGCTGGTGTATTGCTGATATATTGGTGTTTATTGCTGGTGTATTGTATTTATATTGGTGTTTATTGCTTGTTTATTGGTGTTTATAGCTGGTGTATTGCTGATATATTGGTGTTTATTGGTGTTTATTGCTGGTATATTGTATTTATATTGGTGTTTATTTGTGTGTATTGCTGGTATATTGGTGTTTATATCTGGTATATTGCTGGTATATTGGTGTTTATATCTCGTATATTGGTGTTTATTGCTGGTATATTGGCGTTCATATCTCGTATATTGGTGTGTATTGCTGGTATATTGGTGTTTATTGCTCGTAAATTGGTGTTATTGGTGTTATTGGTGTTTATTGGTGGTATATTGGTGTTTATAGCTGGTGTATTGGTGTTTTATTGCTGGTATATTGGTGTTTATAGCTGGTATATTGGTGTTATTGGTGTTTATTGCTGGTGTATTGGTGTTATTGGTGTTTATAGCTGGTGTATTGGTGTTTATAGCTGGTGTTTTATTGCTGGTATATTGGTGTTTATTGCTGGTATATTGGTGTTTATAGCTGGTATATTGGTGTTTATTGCTGGTATATTGGTGTTTATTGCTGGTATATTGGTGTTTATTGCTGGTATATTGGTGTTTGTTGATCATCGCTGTGGTGTTGCAGTCTGGCGATGGTGTTAAGTAGCGTGGTAATTATACAAAAGGGATATTCATACTTGGTTTTGCAGTCAGACGTAAAATAAACGCCGACCAGCCGCGTTGTGCACCCACATATGTTTCTCCCTCTGTGTTCGGCCTCACCCCTGTTTACACACTTGTTTTAATTCAATCACAGCAGCTCAGAATAAAACATCTCAAACAAGGTTTCCCAGTGGAGTCGACGTGCTACAGAGCGTCTGCTGTGTGGCCGAATGGAAACGCTGTCCGGTAAATTTAAACGTGAAAGAGAAACGTCATCACAAAGGGGTCTTTTTTCATTTTGTTTTCGGTACAAACAACCGAACTGGAAATAGGCCCGACGCAGACCAGAGGCACAGCGTGAGCAGTGCATGACTTATAGAGGCGCGCTTGTGATCGTAGTAAAAGGGGCGTTGTGCTCTCGGCCTCCTGATGGCGGACCAGCATGCAACAGCATGTCTGCGGGAGAAAGAGACGCTCCAGCATAAAGAGCTCTAAGCCGGAGGAGAGAAAATGTCTGTAAACTAGTGAAAGTCTCTGAAAACAACCATTAGAGCGGCCGCTGGTGGGAAGAGCTTCTGGGAGCGTCGTAGATTTCCAGAGCGTCGGGATCGTGTCGGTCACGTGGGGTCGGTGTCTGTTTTCGTGGTTTGAATGTTCCAGGAAGCGTATCGCCGTCACCCCACCTGCGCTGTGTGTGCGGTGGCTGTCAGCCGGGAGCTTTCACATGCTCTGGAGCAGCCAGGTCTGGTTTCTGCAGTAATCTGGTTTCTCCGTCATCATGTAAATGAGGAGCCTGGTTTGGGTTTGGGGGGATTAGAGAAACCTGATTTCTCCCCAGAGAGCGTTGGTTTATTCGGCTTCATATTACTGTAACTCAGTTTAGTTCTCTGATATAAAACAGGTCAGTGAACGCCCCGCTGGTGAGTCTAGAAGCTTCTAGGTGTCTTAAAAAAAGAGTAAAGGAGACGACCAAGCGTCCTCACTAGCACACAAGTCCTCCTTTAGCTTAGCGGAGGAGACGTGAAGTCATGTGACCTGGTGGAGTTCCTCTATAACGTGAAGTCATGTGACCTGGTGGAGTTCCTCTATAACGTGAAGTCATGTGACCTGGTGGAGTTCCTCTATAGCATGAAGTCATGTGACCTGGTGGAGTTCCTCTATAACATGAAGTCATGTGACCTGGTGGAGTTCCTCTATAGCATGAAGTCATGTGACCTGGTGGAGGTCCTCTATAACATGAAGTCATGTGACCTGGTGGAGTTCCTCTATAGCATGAAGTCATGTGACCTGGTGGAGTTCCTCTATAGCATGAAGTCATGTGACCTGGTGGAGGTCCTCTATAGCATGAAGTCATGTGACCTGGTGGAGTTCCTCTATAACATGAAGTCATGTGACCTGGTGGAGTTCCTCTATAACATGAAGTCATGTGACCTGGTGGAGGTCCTCTATAACATGAAGTCATGTGACCTGGTGGAGTTCCTCTATAACATGAAGTCATGTGACCTGGTGGAGCTCCTCTATAACATGAAGTCATGTGACCTGGTGGAGCTCCTCTATAACATGAAGTCATGTGACCTGGTGGAGGTCCTCTATAACATGAAGTCATGTGACCTGGTGGAGGTCCTCTATAGCATGAAGTCATGTGACCTGGTGGAGGTCCTCTATAACATGAAGTCATGTGACCTGGTGGAGGTCCTCTATAACATGAAGTCATGTGACCTGGTGGAGCTCCTCTATAACATGAAGTCATGTGACCTGGTGGAGGTCCTCTATAACATGAAGTCATGTGACCTGGTGGAGCTCCTCTATAACATGAAGTCATGTGACCTGGTGGAGGTCCTCTATAACATGAAGTCATGTGACCTGGTGGAGGTCCTCTATAGCATGAAGTCATGTGACCTGGTGGAGTTCCTCTATAACGTGAAGTCATGTGACCTGGTGGAGTTCCTCTATAACGTGAAGTCATGTGACCTGGTGGAGGTCCTCTATAGCGTGAAGTCATGTGACCTGGTGGAGGTCCTCTATAGCATGAAGTCATGTGACCTGGTGGAGGTCCTCTATAACATGAAGTCATGTGACCTGGTGGAGGTCCTCTATAACATGAAGTCATGTGACCTGGTGGAGGTCCTCTATAACATGAAGTCATGTGACCTGGTGGAGTTCCTCTATAACATGAAGTCATGTGACCTGGTGGAGGTCCTCTATAACATGAAGTCATGTGACCTGGTGGAGGTCCTCTATAACATGAAGTCATGTGACCTGGTGGAGGTCCTCTATAACATGAAGTCATGTGACCTGGTGGAGTTCCTCTATAGCATGAAGTCATGTGACCTGGTGGAGGTCCTCTATAACATGAAGTCATGTGACCTGGTGGAGTTCCTCTATAGCATGAAGTCATGTGACCTGGTGGAGTTCCTCTATAACATGAAGTCATGTGACCTGGTGGAGTTCCTCTATAGCATGAAGTCATGTGACCTGGTGGAGGTCCTCTATAACATGAAGTCATGTGACCTGGTGGAGTTCCTCTATAGCTTCTTATTTTACACTTCAAACATCAAAAAGGTTTTCCTATGTGAAGATTATCTTTCTGAAGAAAGCGTGTAAAGTGTAATAAACATTTGTTTGCCACAGATATCATTTCTTTAAAACAAAACATCTATTTTTTGGGGGTCGAGGGAAGCAGGTCGACGCTAACGTCCTATTAAAATAATATAAAATGTTCTTCGGTGCTACTTCTCTCTCTTTCGGACACATTTGCTTTTCAACTCGTTTTCTGGAATTCCTCATGATGTTGATATTTATCTTTTGGATTTCCCCGCAGGACCAGTTCCTCACAGCTGTTGACAGAACGTTTTTGTTTCCTCTGTTTTCAGGTTTGGCGCGCTCCTCTCCTCCCTGATCCCTTCCCCCTCCCCATTGGCTGCCGTTCCCCAGTGGGCGGAGCTAAGTATGGGGTAAGAGCGCCGAGCGGGGACACCGAGACGACACGCGGCCGAGGAGGCCGTCCAACCCGTACAGGTGAGATGTGCACCATCAGGCGTGTTATGTGTGCGCTCGAACCACCGGTGGATTTAAAACTCCGTTAGCAGGAACCGAGGAAACGACTACGACGTTTCTGTGAGCGTCGAACCCTCCGAGCAGAAGATGAGATCACATTCATGCCAGTGCATGATGGTTAATTATGGAGCCGGATGATAAAAGAGATGATGTCATTGTTTAATACCAGTGGTGGAAAAGTGCTAATACAATGATTTCATTTAAAAAAACACA
Organism: Myoxocephalus aenaeus; assembly: GCA_038501785.1. Lineage (NCBI taxonomy): Eukaryota > Metazoa > Chordata > Actinopteri > Perciformes > Cottidae > Myoxocephalus > Myoxocephalus aenaeus. The sequence continues at coordinate 73,696 of JBAMJR010000022.1, read as the reverse complement.
ATGTTCCAAAGTCCTGCATTGAAAATATTGCCCAAGTAAAAGTATATCAGTATAAATTCAAGACATTTTAGCCTACTTAAAGTAAAATGACTCACTTTGCAGCCAAATGTTATATTATAATATATTATTAGTGCTGATGCAGTGACGTGTTAGATGCATTTTAATATTATAGCTGCAAAAGAGCACATTTTATGAGATGACCTGAGCTAGTAGACTGTTGCTGGTCTTGGACCCGGTCAATCAGTGTGCACAGAGTTGTCGTCTGATCACCTCATCGTAAACTAAATGGTTTGATTTGGAGATAGAAATGTAAAATATTAACCTCCATATCCTTCCTGATTATCTGCTAAATGTTTACTGACTCGTGGTGCAGCAACCTCGACCAAAACAAGGAGACATATTTTCTACTCTAACTACTTTACACAGAAAAGCACACGCTCTTTAACTTAAATTAACTTTGATCTTGGGTATTTCGTTAAGCAGGAATGTCATTTATTTATTTATATATATGTGTATTTATAAAAAAAAAATGTAATATATATATATACATTTAAAAAAATATATATAAATATATACTTTTTGAATTTTTATATTTTAATTTATATATATTTTATTTATATTTAAAAAAGTAAAAAAGATATATATATATATATATATATATATATATATATAAATAAAAAAAGTGTAAATATATATACACATAGATAAAAAAATATATTCTTTTATATATATTTATATATATATTTATAATTTTTTTTATATATATATATATAAAAAAATAAATATATATATATATATATATATATATATATATATATATATATATATATACACACACACACACACACACACACACACACACACACACACACACACACACACACACACACACACACACACACACACACACACACACACACACACACACACACACACACAACAAAATATATATCTAGTATAACAGGTCTGCATGAGGAGGTTGCTTAATATATATAATTAGATTTAAACTAATCTATCTTTACACAGGATGTTCCTCCCTGATTGAATTATTTCCATGACATTTGTCTAATATTTGAATGAGTTGTTGATCGCTGTACTGAGTTCTTCACCCGCTTGTTATTCCACTGAGCGTCTGACTGAAGTGACAGAAGCTGAGACTGTGAAGTAGTATTGCTATAGATCTATATTTACAGAGTGGATCACGTAACAGGAGCTCCCACTGTTTGTACCGGCTAACGTATCCAACATTTTCTTATCCACATAACCCAAATAACAACAGAGTGAGCCGAAATAAGAGACATGAAACATGAAGCCGTCTAATGGTTGTTGTTGTTGTCCTCTAGTTCTTTCTACATCTGAGCTCATACATTATTCACGCCGGCCCCTTGAACGTCGATAAGTCTGTCAACTTTAGATTCTTCACGTTGAAGCCGACGTTGATATTATATCTGCGTAGAACATTGTGGTCATTTAAATCAAACGCACATTGGTTGTGTAGACGTGAAGGGTGATGACACAGCAAACGTATGAACCCGCGTTAAAGTGGTGGACGTCTCCATGCACACGTCTTCATGCACCAGTTTGGTCGCTTTGCAGGCTTGAACCTCGGCCGGCTGCAGAACGAGCAACGAAACCCCCTCGACGAGAGCGTCTCCAGTCATGAATCTGCTCTGACGGGTGACCTTGACGCCGTCATGTGACTGGAGAAGGTCACCCGCTGATTGAAGGGCAGTTTCACCCCAAAAGGCCACAGACGGGTAGACGTACGCTCAGCTGACGCTTAATTAGACGTCCGGAAGAAGCTCTGCTCTTGTCAACATGTTGTTCCTCCTTTAGAATCCCCTCCTCCTTCCCTCACCCACTCATTTCCCAGAAGTCTCCTTGTTTGTACGGGGCTGCAGAGAACAGGAAAGCTTGATCATCCGTGAGACGGAAGAGAAAGGCCGTGTCTGTGCTCGCCTCGTGTGTGTAATGTAACACGGATGTACCTTCAGGGTCACGTGTGCTCGTCCTGCGGAGAGGAGCTCTGGTCTCGCATAAATAAACCTGAGCAAAAACGACAAGAAAGGTGGGAACGAGGAGGAGGAGGAGGAGGAGGAGGAGGAGGGTAAACAAAGGAGAGGTAGAGGAGGAAAGAACGCAGAGTTGTTGCTATGGAGGCCGAGAGCGACGCTGCAGAAGCAGGAAGGGTGCAGCGGTGCAGAGGAAGACGAGTGCAGCTCACTCTCCTTTAAGTAGTTTAGTGTTCTTCATGTTTAAAACCACTATCGAAGAGCAACTTCTAATAATAATAATTTAATTTTTTAACGCACTTTTCCTTCTAAGAATCTCAGAGTGCCACAGAGCCAATATATAGTAAAACAAACATAGTTAAAACTATTAATAGCTGACAATGAACTAACACAAGTTAGATAAATGGCTTCCTGAGTAAAAATGTGTTTAGGCCGGTCTTAAGAGTTCAGCTCTTTCTTGTCGGGATCTGTTGATGAATCTCCAAATATCTTGATAGTGGATAGGATATATACTTTATTCATTTGGTTTTGTGGCAGCAGCAATCAGAGTTACATAGAAGACATTTAAGAAAATTAAATACATAAATAAATATATACAGTGAGGATCAGGCCAGGAAAAAGTGGATAAAAAATGCCAAATATGTGCCGGTTCCAGCTTCTGAAATATGAGGATGTGTTGCTTGTTTTCATCATTTATGAACTGTGACCGATAAAAAATGAACTATTTTTATCGGTCTTGAACCAAAAAACAGCCACATTTCAGGACATAAATGTTTTAATTCTTTATTTATACCAAACAACTTATCAAGAAAATAATCATCAGATGAATCTATAATGAAACTTAAGTTTTCATGAAAGCCAAACTACTTGGATGCTGCCTCTTCCTCTAGCGCCACCATGAGGTTCACTCAGGATGACTCGTAGCTTTTGATTTCCCATGAGCCTCAGCTGCACTGAGTGGAGAACTACCTGCAAACAGAGCGTTTAGCTCAAAGTATCTCCTGCAGAGCTGCTGGGCTGCTTCTCCTCTTTTTTATTTAATTTTTTAATGTCAAGGATTTGACCGGAACGTCCTTAACGTCTTCCAGACGCTGAGACGTTTGGCTTTCAGAGATCAGAGATCCCCTCCGGCCTCAGAGCGAAAGCTGCGTTTATTCTATCTTCATCGCCATCCGGTCATAAGAGCGCTTTATTGGTTGCAAAGCCTCGCTTTAGACGCTCACGCCCTCAGAATGGAAGCGTTTAGGTGTGGCGTCGTGGTCGCCCATCCATTAGTCGAGCTCTTTAGTCGACCCGCCCCTCACTTCCTGTCGCTCTCTCACGCCAGCTGTCCAAATACAGTCATTTTTATTAATGATCATCCTGTGAGGACAAAGAGACTGAACACATCCTGAGACTCCTTCAGTTACACCGTGATGCGTTCAGGCTCTGCTCAGTGAAAATGAGTACTGGCTGAAGGTAAATTATAACGTTATAATGATGCGTAAATCTAGTAAACGAGTGTTGGTGACGAACTAGAATAAATCCAGATGTTTTCACAGCAACATAAAACAGATATTAAAGATGAATTATTAACTATCTCTAAACATTATAATGCAGCATTAAAACTAATAATAGTCATGGAGATTTGTTTTGATCCATGATCCTAATCTCCGTGAGGACGTTGCATCACCGGTCCTCTGCTGTTGTGTCGCTTAAATCAAACAAATCAAACAAAGGCCTTAGAGCAGAGGACTAACGACAGGTGAACATTTATCATAGTGGATAATTGTTTTATTGTAGTTTAGTTTGGACGGGAGCCAAAACTCTCAGTTCCTACTTCCTGATTGTGATCATTTCCTCTCCGTGCACACTTTAGGAACCTGGATGCCTCTGCTGTCGGGTTGGAGGGCTTTGCCCTGCAGCAATAGTTGATGGAAATGAAACACGTGGCCCTTTTTTTTTTTTTTTTTTTAAAGGGCATTATTATTTTATTTTATAAGGTGAATTTAAGAAACTATGTAAAATCGAGAAAAAGGCCTAAGACCCTGAAGGGTTAAGGCTGCGTGGCCCTTTTTAAGGCTGCGTGGCCCTTTTTAAGGCTGCGTGGCCCTTTTTATGGCTGCGTGGCCCTTTTTATGGCCGCGTGGCCCTTTTTAAGGCTGCGTGGCCCCTTTTTAAGGCCGCTTGGCCCCTTTTTAAGGCCGCTTGGCAGGCAACACCCTTCTGAAATGGTTTTTAAACTCTGGCTCCTGCTGGTGGAAATGTGACATGTTATTATTATCATTATTAGATCTCTCCTGAAGCGGCTTTAAAGGCGTTTGTGCGTCTTCATGTGACTTTGTGTGTGTCAGTGGTCTTGTGGTTTTCTGATGTTTTCTCACCCGTTCCCTCCCGGCACAGACGTGGTGAAACGCCACTCTTAACCGAGCAGAAGAGCAGCCATGACTGTCTCGTGTTCCCTGAAATGGAAAGCACATGATCGTTAGGCCGAAAGGTCAATTGATTTTTCCATCAGGGATTCCAGCCGAGACGCTCTGAGCTCTTTAGGAGAAGATGCTGTGCGTCTGTTCACATAATGTCACCAACATTCATTTAACCTCCTTCATTTGAATGCAAATGAGCCGGATGGTGACGGTTATAACGGCTGTAATCTGTGTAATCAGTGCTTCTCTTTAATAAAATATACATTTTATATCATTTATTATAGATTATCAATATGTTTCGTCCAGTTGAGTCGCATGAAAGATCGATTACAAACATGATTTCATGAGTTAAGATGGGCGTAACCCATCGCTGTCAACTGGCAGGGTTGTTTATTATATATATATATATATATATATATATATTGTGAATCTCTGAGCAACATTCATCTCTAAAGGACTTCTTCTGGTTTGTTGGTTCTGCTTTCCCCAAAGTTGAGCCTTTGTTTACCTTTCTGATGTTGTGTATATTTTAGGGTTTTACTTTTATTATCTATGTTGTTGGCAGATATATATATAAATAAATAAATATAAGCATCACATAACTGGTGCTTTGTACACATTGTTTGTTTTGTTTTGGAAGCTTTTAAGAATCAAAACACAAGAAAAAGCTTGAGACTTTGGTCATTATTCTCGTGAACAAAAGTATCCCACTTTCCTTGGGTTAGGGTTAGTGTGCATGTGCTGTGCACACTGTGCTGTGCACACTGTAGGGTACAGTGTGCATGGAATATAATATTAAGTATTTCTTTAATGGTTAAACACCTGAAACTAAGAATCGTTGTGTTTTCGTGAGCGGTCTTCTTGCTCTTCAGAAGTTCCTGTTGGTTGAAATCTGCCAGGGTTCTTACGGTCATGGAAAACCTGGAAAAGTCATGTTTTAAAATGGTTATTTCCAGGCCTGGGAAAAGTCCTAGAAAAAAATAAAAACCCAAAAGTTTAGTAAAAGTCATGTAAATGTGTTATATTCATGTGTTCATGTCGTTCATTTACGCTGAGTTTGAAATAATGAATATGCTTTTAAAAGAAAGACGCTCAAAATATAAGCAGGCATACATACAGGCATCTATATAAATGTTTATTCTTTTAATCAAACTATTGTCTCATTCATTTGTGTCATGTAAGGTTTACTGTATGCTTTGTATTCTCATTGTTAGTTTAAATACTACATTTACTCACTTTTTACTGTTTACACCCAGATTTCACTAAATGTTTGCTCATGGACATTTGGTTTAAAGTCATGAACCCATTGGTCAGAATGTGTATGCGCTCTGCTCTGCGACCTCGCCACTAGATGGCGCCAAAGTCCCGACGCTCATTAAACGTGAACGTCTTCTTTCCTGTCTCTCAGGTGGTGCCGGTGCAGCCCGCGGCGGCCATGGTGCGGCGGAGGCTGAAGCTGGTCGTGATGGTGATCGTGATGGTCAACTTCTTCCTCTTCATCATCATCTCCCGGCACAGCGGCCAGGACAAGAAGCTCAAGGTCCGCATCCCCTCCAAACCCTTCTGGGCCAAGCTGGCCCCCAGCCCGGCGTACTGCAACCGGCAGCAGCAGATCCTGGACCTCCAGAACAACCCCGTCCTGGCGGCCAACTACAGCGGCGCCGACCTGCCGGATTGGCTCAACGAGACCCGGTCGACCTCCGACCTCTGCCTGCCGAACGTCAAGGTCACCACCCAGGTGAAGGACTACAACTCCCTCCCGGTCCGCTTCAAGGACTTCCTGAGCTTCATGCACTGCCGGTCGTACCCGGTCATGGTGGACCAGCCGGACATCTGCAAGGAGCCGCCGTTCCTCCTCCTGGCCGTCAAGTCCCTGGCGCCGCACTTCGACCGGCGCCAGGCCATCCGGCAGTCCTGGGGCCGCGCCGGCGCCGTGGCCAACCGCACGGTGGTCACCGTCTTCCTCCTGGGCAACGCCACGGTCGGGGACCACCACCCGGACCTGTCGGGGATGCTGCGCTACGAGAGCGCCCGCCACCGGGACATCATCCAGTGGGACTACCGGGACTCCTTCTTCAACCTCACCGTCAAGGAGGTGCTGTTCCTGGAGTGGATCCAGACCCGGTGCGCCGGCGCCCGCTTCGTCTTCAAGGGCGACGACGACGTCTTCGTCAACACCTTCCGCATCCTGGACTTCCTCGGCGGGCTCTCGGAGTCCAAAGCCCGGGATTTGTTCGTGGGCGACGTGATCACCAACGCCGGGCCGCACCGGGACAAGAAGGTGAAGTACTTTATCCCGGAGAGCTTGTACACCGGCGTGTACCCGCCGTACGCGGGCGGCGGCGGGTACCTCTACTCCGGCGCCATAGCGGCGCGCCTGCACAACGTGTCCCGGCACGTGGCGCTCTACCCGATAGACGACGTGTACACGGGGATGTGCCTCCGGAAGCTGGGGCTGGCGCCCGAGAAGCACAAGGGCTTCAGGACCTTCAACATCGAGGAGAAGTACCGGTCCAACCCCTGCGCCTACAAGAGCTTGATGCTCGTCCACCCGCGGACGCCGCAGGAGATGATCCAGATCTGGGCGTGGCTCGGCAGCGCCGATCTGAAATGCCAGTGAGACGCCGCCGAGGGGTCGTCGATGTTTTTTATTTTTTTAACATTGTTGTTGTTGTTGTCGTCGTCGTCGTCGTCGTGACGTTAAGAGTTGGCAGCTTTAAGTTAAGACGTCGTCACGACGGTTCGGACCAGACCGCCATAGTATTTCCGGCTCCGCGCCGGACGAGCTAACCGCTAACGCTTCACCGTCGAAAAACCAGAGCTTCACCCAAAGTGACCGTGTCTTTTTTTTTTTTCTCTGCGTGCACATATTTATATCGCAACTATTTATATGGCCTTCGTAATGCTTTAACACTGTGAGTGTGTAGGGGGGTGTGTGTGTGTGTGTGTGTGTGTGTGTGAGCCGCTACAGAGCGTCTCAATGCTGTATTATTATTATTATTATTATTATTATTATTATAGAGTAAAGACTGAGAACTGGGACGTGTCCACCGGGGAGAAGAAGAGAGCTTCACACCAAACGCTGCGTTACTCATTTGGAAAAAACAAAACAATCACCACTCATTTCTGTTGTGGGTCTTCTAGAGTATCTAGTAAAGCCCAAAATAAACACTTTTGCTGGGATTTAATTTCAATAAACGGGATAAAAGGACTCAGAAATAACGACACGATGATGCCGATTCGGGGGGGAAAGTCTGAATTCGTGTTTTGTTGATTCTCTCCGTGAGACGACGAGCGAGCGGCTTCTTAAAAACGCTCGTTTTCCCCGAGTGGAGTTTGGCGTGACCGCGCCTCGCTTTAAGGCGTTCCCGGTGAACGCGTCCCGGCTGAGGGTTGCCGGAGGCTCCGTTCGGCCCTCACTCTCCCAGAAAGTATTGACCTGCGACTCAAACTACACCGGTTTCTCCTGCGCACACTTTGCCTTCAGGAAAAGAAAAGAAGAATCTCTGAGCGGCTCAGCGGGTCTGGGCTTCACAGGGACGATCCAAATGCTGACACACACACACACACACACACACACACACACACACACACACACACACACACGGACTCTTCAGGGTGAATCACTCGCTGTTGGACGATTTAAAACTCGGCTGTAACGTCAAGTAGAAGCGTCCTAAACTCGTCTCACTTCCAAAATGTTACGTCTGTTCGTGAAGTCAAAATAATTTCTTGTCGTCCGTTGACGAAGCTTTAAGATGTTTTTTTTTTTTTTTTAAAAAGAACGAGAGTCTTCGTCGTGTTTTTGGAGGTCGCTGCTCGGCTCACTACTGTTTGGGCTTTCATGTCTTTTTTATTTTTATTTTTGCATCTACGTTGCGTATTTTCCGCTGTGTATGTGTGTGTGTATGTGTGAGTTTTCAGGTGTGTGTGTGTGTGTGTGTGTGTGTGTGTGATACAAGTCTCGGTGAAGGAGATGCCATAGTTTTCCTGAGGGAAAGGTCAGAGGAGTGTGTTACATGAATGTATATCTCTGGGTCTACATCTTCAGTATTGACTCTCAGAAAGTCCTCGAGGAAGTCGGTCGGACCCCGAACCCGGTCGCGAGAAGACCGCCTCGGTCAGAGCGCCCCCTGCTGGTTTCGGGGGGATCTTTAAGCGCGCGACTCCCCCTGAGAACCGTCGACCTAATTTATCAGTTACCGCTTGTGTCGGCGGCACGAAGAGAAGCTAAGAGACAATCACACCGAGGTTCCTCCAGGTCAGCGTCCAAACACTA
>JBAMJR010000022.1:0-60000 GCA_038501785.1 Myoxocephalus aenaeus | reverse complement strand
GAGTGCATGAGTAGGCACGATGAACATGCGCAGGACCGGAGTGCATGAGTAGTCACGATGAACATGCACAGGACCGGAGTGCATGAGTAGTCACGATGAACATGCGCAGGCCCAGAGTGCATGAGTAGTCACGATGAACAAGCGCAGGCCCGGAGTGCATGAGTAGTCACGATGAACATGCGCAGGCCCGGAGTGCATGAGTAGTCACGATGAACACATGCAGGCCCGGAGTGCATGAGTAGTCACGATGAACATGCGCAGGCCCGGAGTGCATGAGTAGTCACGATGAACATGCGCAGGCCCGGAGTGCATGAGTAGTCACGATGAACACATGCAGGCCCGGAGTGCATGAGTAGTCACGATGAACATGCGCAGGCCCGGAGTGCATGAGTAGTCACGATGAACACGCGCAGGCCCGGAGTGCATGAGTAGTCACGATGAACATGCGCAGGCCCGGAGTGCATGAGTAGTCACGATGAACACGTGCAGGCCCGGAGTGCATGAGTAGTCACGATGAACATGCGCAGGCCCGGAGTGCATGAGTAGTCACGATGAACATGCGCAGGCCCAGAGTGCATGAGTAGTCACGATGAACAAGCGCAGGCCCGGAGTGCATGAGTAGTCACGATGAACATGCGCAGGCCCGGAGTGCATGAGTAGTCACGATGAACACATGCAGGCCCGGAGTGCATGAGTAGTCACGATGAACATGCGCAGGCCCGGAGTGCATGAGTAGTCACGATGAACACATGCAGGCCCGGAGTGCATGAGTAGTCACGATGAACATGCGCAGGCCCGGAGTGCATGAGTAGTCACGATGAACATGCGCAGGCCCGGAGTGCATGAGTAGTCACGATGAACATGCGCAGGCCCGGAGTGCATGAGTAGTCACGATGAACACGCGCAGGCCCGGAGTGCATGAGTAGTCACGATGAACATGCGCAGGCCCGGAGTGCATGAGTAGTCACGATGAACACGCGCAGGCCCGGAGTGCATGAGTAGTCACGATGAACATGCGCAGGCCCGGAGTGCATGAGTAGTCACGATGAACACGTGCAGGCCCGGAGTGCATGAGTAGTCACGATGAACATGCGCAGGCCCGGAGTGCATGAGTAGTCACGATGAACATGCGCAGGCCCGGAGTCCATGAGTAGTCACGATGAACATGCGCAGGCCTAGAGCGCATGCCAACTTATCCTCATGCAATGTACCAGATCCTACAAAAAGTTACACATTTTTTTGTACATTTTCCTACTAAAGTCCAGCAAAATGCTTCCAGGCTTTTCAAAATAAACTTCCGTCTTCACAGGAAACAACTAGTAGCTTCACACAGACAGAGGTCTCCTGGGTGAAAGTCCTTTAGTTTGACTCCCTGACCCGGCATTCTCCATTCGTTCTGCATTACATACGAGTTGATTACAGCTCATTCATTTTGGGCTGTGGGGCTACAGCCTGCTCGTCTGGACGGAGATTGTTTTTTATTTATTTTTTATGAAAATGTAGCGTCAGGTGGTTCTGTGTAACATCTGGCAGGTCGGGATCCTGCAGCTCCTCCAGGAAACACAAAGTAAAGAAAAGGGACGTTTTCATCTCACTGATCAGTCATTCTCACTCATTCAGCGGTGAAGCTTTGAGGTTGAAACACGTTTAAAAACGTCCTCTCACTGAGTCTCATTCCTACGAACAAAGATGGTGGAACTGTTTTTTGTACGTTATTATTTTTCCGAGCTCAGTGGAGGAAACAGCCGGTCACCGTGAGCGAGGAGGTTCAGTCTGGATGTGACCCTCGATGGAGGGAGTGAGTCACTCTGATCCAGAGCTCCTCTTTCCATTTAAAATCAGGAAATGCCTGAGCTTCTTCTACATCCTCGTTCTTTCTTTTCTACGCTTTCATATCATTTCTGTGTATTTTTCATATTCTGTAAAGTATATCTACTTGAGATATTCTGTCTTCTTTCTAGGAACGGAACGGAAACTTGAGGTATTCTGTTTCCTTTTCTTCCTTAAATTATATTTATGATCGTGTCGTTATAAAGCTGCGTTCTCTGAACACACACACACACACACACACACACACACACACACACGCACACACACACACACACACACACGCACGCACACATGCATATAAGACCCAAAATAAAATCAGCTGTCTGGACGAGAGCTCATGAAGAATTGTAGTGAAACAACAGTTAATACTTAACATGATAAAAGCATAAAATCAGCTTTTAACCTGTGATGCTTGTATGTTTTTGTTTAGTTTCTCTTGTATTCTATATTAAAATGCCTTTGAGTGCCTTTTAAAGCGCTACACGACTACAATTTATTATTATTACATTAAAATACACAAAACTAAGTCAGTGTGATGAGTTACTGGGGCAAACCGTGGGAATAATGATAGTTTTAAATGAACACCCATAAAGAAACTGTTTAGATTCCCTCTGTCGTCCCAATAAAAACACAATTACCCCGAACAGAGGAGCCACTGGTTCCAGTCGTGAAAGTAATGACGCCTCCACACAAAGCGTGTTTACCCTCCCAGTGCTTCCACTCGGAGCACCAACATGCAGCTTCCTGCTCACAGGAGGGAAAGAGGCAATTTACTGCAACGCTGTGTCTGAGGAGAGGCTGCAGGAGCTGCAGTTATGATGGATGATGCGCCGTGGCTTTAAATCAGCAGGAGAAGAAGAAACGATGGAGGGTTGGAAATGTGGCGTGAGAAAGATGACAAAAGAAGTGAGACAGAGCGTCACCCCGACTCCTGGAGGAAAAGAATATTATATATATATATATTGTAATTGCTACAGAGACGAGACCCAACCTGCAGGAGATTCACTGCAGATTTCTGTCATTGGTCGTGACCTCTACAGCCGGATGAGGTGCATCATGGGAAGGAGACCACGGCTCCGCCCACTTCACTGCAGAGGAACCGAACACACGGTTCATGTTTGTGTTTCTTTGTAGTTGTTTTGTGTCTCTTTGTAGTTTTATTGTGTCTCTTTGTAGTTGTTTTGTGTCTCTTTTATATTTATTTTGTGTGTCTTTGTTTCTGATTCCTAATTTGTGGGAGACGGGTTGACTCCATCTTTCATCAACAAGCAGCTGCCGGTGTGAGATCTTGAGGTCTGTACATTTCCAGACCTGGCTGGTAAACGCTTCATCAACTGGTGCTTTCCTTGTTTGGCAAAACAAAACAAAAACCTGTATTTTGTTATGTAGGTGGAGGAAATTGTAATCATGGATCTGAAGTGTTTGCTTTTCACGTCGTCATCTTTTAATCCCTAAATATCAACTCCTTTTCATCTTCATTCATCTCTCAGCTCCACCATGTCTCCTCTTTCGTCTCCTCTCTCCTTACCTTTCATCTCCTTCTCTCTCCTTCTGCTGAATCCAGTTAAATTCTTTCCACCTTTTAAAGCGTGCTCTGTTTATTGTGCCTCTCTCTCTTCTCAGCTGATCTGACCTGCAGGGCGTGAGGCCTGTTTGTCCATCGCTCTGAGCTGCAGCTGCCTTCTCACATCCAAACCAAAGCAAACACAGCAGAGCTGCATCTCTTCCCTCCCTCATGGAAGCAGATGTGGGTTTCATCCTGTCACGGAGGAACCGGTGGCGCAGAATCCCAAACGGAGACTCTGGTCTCCTCCTTCCTCTCCTGTATTCTTTATTTACTTCCTCCAACGGGGGAAATGTTCCTTGAATATATCAGGCAGACAATTATGATCATGTTTCCTGTTTCTTTTCGCTTCACTTCCTGCCGCTGGTTGTTTTCCCGCCAGTTTGGATCGTCTGCCCCTCACCTGTTCCCACCTCCCCAACCAGTCGTATATGAACCCGCCCAGTTTCTTCATGCCTTTGTCCAGCTCGTCCCCTTCTTTGTGTTTCTCTTCCAGTTATCCGTCTCTTGGATTCGGGCTGCAATCTACATGATACCTGCCTGCATTTGGACTCTCAATCCTGTAAGGTATTTTCACAATAAAAGGCCTTTACACACCAGGGGCGTGACGAAATAATCAGACAGAAATGCAAAATACTCGCCTGGGAATGTTATCTGTCTCGGGCTTTTATTTTGAAAGGTAAGAATGGAAGGAGCGGATCTTGTCTGTCTTCTGTCAGGAGGAATAAAGTCAATTGGAGTACGTAGCCTCCGTGTTTTTGTACACTTTGATTTGTTTCACGCGATTATTTTATTCGCAAGTTCAGAAAAATCGACCTTGAGCCAAGAAAATATCACTTTTTTTCCACTGAGTAATATCTGCATCTGTGTGAAAGTCCTCATGAGACAAACAACAGTAAACATATACATGTACCTGATGAGTGAAGGCCTTAATAAATCGTCGTAGTCTGCGTTTGGTGTCCTTCCTGTTATCGCCGTGACACGGAGGCCGCTCTGTCTAAGTGTTGCGTAAACTGTTTTAAATGAACTTACCCGTTTAGAGCTGAATTGAATCATCGTGATTGAGTTACCCAGGAGGCCGCTGTGCTCGCTGCACGTAATCGTGTTGGTGTTGTTGTCCGCAGCGCTTCAAACGCTCCGTTTAGTGAAGCGAGCCGCTCTAAGTGCTGCTTTCAAGGAGTCAGGAGACCACGGCGTTAACAAAGCGACGTGCTCATGGAACGCGGCCTCGTCACGAGGAAGTCTAATTTCACATCCTCATCAAACATACGGTAAGTATGACGATCCCCAAAAACACGTCAATAGTTGCGACTGAATGACCTCATAACATCCGTCTCTTTATCCTGATGAGCACCGATGGGACTCATCTGGTTTTAATTCCTCTCATCAGATCTGAGCCACTTTTGAATTCCTCATGCCTGAGTAACTCTCACTGCATGGTGTTTGAGGTTTGCAGAAGTGAAGCCGCACGTTTGTGTGCAGAGAGAAATAGTCATTTTGCATTGTAGGTCATAATTTATCTATTTTTTTATATTTAGTTATTGCGATAAACTCAATGAGTACAACCACAAAATGTTCAATATGTGCATGTTTTTACTGGTATTATACATGCAGATACAAACATGAACAGATGCACACATTTATCAACGGAAATATTTATATTTTGTACATATATATATTTATATATTTATGCATGCATCCAGAAATACCTGCATCCACTTTTGTAAATGAACTAAAAAGGGTTTTTATTATAATAAGTAAAGATGGAGAGGATGGGATCAAACTGGTAAAGAATTTCTGAGACGTTTCAAAACCAGACACCGATCTGACCTTTGACCTCCAGAGATCGATAACGTGTCAAAACATTATGAATACTCTCCTCTCGTCTGCAGCTTGAACCACAACAACGGTGGAGTTTAAACTTCCACGTTACCGATTATCAGAGTGCAAAATGTTTTATCTTTTAAAGAAGACGTACCTGCGGCTTCGGGTCCACCAAACTCAGCATGACTGAATGCCTCAGAAAAACCATGAGAGCCATGATGAAACTGGAGCCTCATCTGGAGGAGGAGGAGGAGGAGGAGGAGGAGGAAATATCTTCCCTGTGAGCTGCTGAACCCACGACCCCGGTTCTGGATCAGTCCGTGTTATTACACCTGCAAGCAATGAACGGCCGGCAAGATCCAACCAGGAATATTCTGCTTCCTACGGCTGCTCCTCCTCTCTCTGTCCTCCTCTTTTCATTTAATTAGTTTTGATGCTTGTTTCATTGTTCTCCTCTTTTATTTTAAAGGACGTTTGACATTAATTCCCTTTTTCTGGGTCGAGTGTTTCAGGAACAGGGACTCCTCCCTTTTTATTTATGCTTTTTAATTTAGCTCTTCATTCCCTCAATAAAAAGCTTCTTTTTTTTTTAACGATGACCTCATAGGGCTCGATATTTGTTGCGTCCTCCGTCTTCCCTTCTTCCTTTCTTAATGTCTCTTTTTCTTCACCCGTCGTTAAATTCTTGGAGGAAACACTGCAGAGTCTGTTCAGCCTGCGATGTGTTTGGACAGCAGAGAGCAGAAACGCCTGATAATAAACTGTGTGTGTGTGTGTGTGTGTGTGTGTGTGTGTGTGTGTGTGTGTGTGTGTGTGTGTGTGTGTGTGTGTGTGTGTGTGTGTGTGTGTGTGTGTGTGTTTTGCAGACTGTGCAGTGTTTCATGAGCTGCTTTAGCAAATCAGCCGTGACTTCGTAAAGTTTGTTTTATTATCAATCCTCAGACTGCTGAGTCGTCTCATCTTGAAGCGCGGTCGGTATTCAAAACATTCTCCACTTCAAGCTTCTAGATTGAGATTGTCCTGCTTTTGTTTGTCTTCTGCGATACTGATATGATTTAGATCTGCTGGGTGTGGACTGTCGGTCGGACAGAACAAGAGGTTCAAACGCTTCACTTTGAGTTTTAAGAGCTAAAGATGCACTTTTCTGTATTTTCTGACATCTTATGGATCGAACGGTTCATCGAATAAACTGCTCGTTTGTTCAATAATAAGAATAAACTTAAATTAAAGCCCTAACATAATAACAATTAAGAAAAAATTAAGGTTAATGAACTTTGACCCTTTAAAACTCCAGGTTGCCAAGATGGGAAATCGCAGTTTTCTCAAAGCTTGTCATGATTTTTCAAATCAAAGTACAGACTTTCCACGATTATTTCATTCAGCATTGATATATAAAGCTGTACTGTAGGCGCTAAACCCACAACCTCCTGTTTAGATGGAAAGTATGAGTGAGAGAAGAACGTAAATAAAGCTTGATAACCTCCATTTCTCTTCTCTGACAAAGCAGCCGCAGTGAGGAGGAACATTAAATTCTGATATTCGGTTCAACGTCATAAACCCGACCAGCATCGTATTCTTGTGTTGCTCACTTCTGAGAGTCTTTAGCAGAAACTCAGGTTCGCCTCCAAAGTGAGACGACAGTCTGTCAAAATGTGCTGAGGCTTTAATGGATTGTTGTGTTCACGCTGAGGGGAAAAGTTCAAGTCAGCAGAATATCTGGGTGGTGGAAGTGAGGCGGGTGACACTTCCTCTTCTCTCAGAAACGAACCTGAATAGCACCCGAAACCCTCAGAGGCCCCTGGGTGCTGCTGTGTGAAGGTCCAGCAGAACCACGAGTTCTCATGGGATTAACCCTCTGCACACTGAGCTAATTTTTCTCAATTTTACATAATTTCTTAAATTCACCTTTTAAAGGCACTTGCATATGAGATACATACCCATGTGTTACATCAAAAATTGCAGAACAATCTCAGCTCTCTATATAAGGAGGCACCATTGTCCTAAGGCAAAAGTGTAAAGGGAAAATATTACCCTAAAGCTGAAAAATGTAATCTCGATTTTGGAAATTCTTCATATCTCTTGTGAAAACATGACTTTACTCATGTGGTAGAACAGTTTTGGTGATGGAAATTGGTTTACCAAAGGTCTTAGGTTCGCAAAAGCAGTGAAATATATGAATAAAATGGTAGAGAGCCTCGCGGTGTCAACCAAAGTCTCCACATCTGGAGGCACTTTCAGATCAGCCCCTAATGGTCGATGTCAATGCAAGATATTTTGGATTCATCCCCTGAGGACCATGAATGTCTGAAGAAAAGATGGAGCCAGCTCATCCAGTAGATATTGAGATATTTAACTGAATAACTGAACATTTTGACTAATTCAGGGGATCTTCAACGTCAATAGGATTCATCCCCTGAGGACCATGAATGTCTCTACACCGCTAGCTTTCCTTAAGTAAAATAAATAAATACACAGAGAACCTCCTGAAGGTGCGCCTCACTGAAGCGGATCAGCTGCTGCTACACAATGAGGAACCCAGTGAGAAGCAAAGGCTCTATTGATTTCAGGGCATTGATGAATGACTTCCTGCAGGGAACTCTTGATTACTTCATCCAGCCACGCTGCCGCTAATTAACACGCTATTTCATTTAGGAATGTCTCGTCTGGGCCGGTGGTCGTGGAGCCACCAGGAAGCCGCTGTGCTCGCCGGCTGATGGGTTCAGTTCCCCGAGGCCGAGCGCAGGGACTCATTTAGCCCTTTGTGGTGTGACTGGAAGTGGAGCGCTCGCTCTCACTGGAGAGTGACTGGTCTGCTGGACGCTCCCAGTTCATCCACTGGCCGACGCTTGTTAGCTAATGATGTCGCAGCAGTGTGCTGAGCCAGCGGCGTCTCTCCGGGTCCATCGCTTCCTGTCGGGGAGGTTAACGCGGTGCGTGTTGGATTGTCCACCATCATGCAGTCCTGCTCCACATCCATGAGTCCCAGAGGAGAGTGTGTGGTTTCCACTTCCTTATGAGGGCCAGTGGGCATCGTTTTAGGGGATCTATGAGCAGCAATGTGAATTGATCATCATTGCTTCATTAGCAGTACAGATTGTTGTGTTTTTGTCAGTTTACAAAGAGGTCCTGCAGCCCCGTCTCCTGGAAATTACACCACTGCATTGTGAATTACGTTTTGAGGAATATATATATATATATATATATATATATATATATATATATATATATATATATATTAGTGTAACAAAAATAACTTTCAATAAGTCTGCAAAGATGAGGAAACTGAGGAAACACATGACTTTCATCCAGGAGGGACTATGAACAAAGTACTTTTGTTTCATTTTTGTTTTGTTTTATTTCAATTTTGGAGTAATTTTAAGCCAAATAATGATGTTTCATTTGTTTGTTTGTTTCAAAAACTTTGACCATAATCCAGGAGGAGATATGAGAAGTGAGAGTGCAGAGACATGATTCTACGGTGGCCCGGAACGGACAAACCTCACGTGGTTCTGCCTGAGTTAAACCGCTTCACGCTCTGTCCCTTTAAATGGCAAAACAAGCCAAACAATCTTTTCCCTTTTTAATTTATATCTTCAGACAAGAAGTCTGAGCCTTTAAGTTCTTCCTGCGTCTCACTTTGTGCTCCGACATTAAATATCCTGATTCATTTCAATGAAAAAACAAATGCACGACTGTCACACGCTTAAAACTTTAATTTTTCTGAAGACTCGCGGCACAAAATGTGTCGACGGATCTTCGCCGGTTCTATTTTTGAAGAGAAATAAGCGCCTTGAACTGCAGGTCATTCAAATAATTCAGATCCGCTGCTCTCAGCAGACGGTGGGATTTCACACCGTGACAGCTTGGGTAAACATTTATTTAGTAATCATTGTGCAGCAATACATATCTGCAGCGCTCACAGTCAGCAGAAAAACGCCATGTATTGGCCTCCGCTATCAGCAGCCGGCAGGGCCGCGTGTCATCAGCGCCATGTTTCTGCAGAAGGGGAAGCGGCGCTTCAGAAGGAGGGATCGCTTGTGCTCCGATGAAGGTTTAATTTCACACCGACGTGGATCTGATAAACGCCCACACCGGAGTAAATGGGGTGATTTTCCTTCCCCTGAAAAGCCGTTCCTCAGCAGAGGCCAAGCAGATTCATTAGCTTCTCATTTCAGAGCAGACCGAGGGGCTCCGACCGCCGACCTCAAAGACTTCAGTGTAACGTCCACAAATGTAAGAAAAGATAAAGAAATCAACCCTCTGATCCACTTCCACGCTGTTAAATATCCATTTGAGGTGTTCTATTGGAGTTACTCAGTGACGGAGTGGTTTGTAATTATTTACATTTTATTGAACTCTCACCTGACTCGTCTGACTTCAGGTGAAACCTGTTGTTTCCTTTGGCAGACCCCCAGAGAACAGGTGTGAGCGTGTTGGCATACAGTATTCCCATGATTGCACCTGTCACTCCCTCACTCAAATCTACTCACTCCAAACCCGCATTGCATTCTGGGCCGTTGTTGGTGGAGATCTCTGTGGTTTTGCAGGAGCTGGATTTCTGCATTTATGAGCGCTTCAAGGTATTCGGTACATTAGTGAGTATGTTTTAGGATTTTAGTACGTATTGTTCGGCCCGCTGGAGGGAAGGGGGGCACGGGAGAACCAGAACCAGGACCAGGACCAGGACCAGAACCAGAACCAGGACCAGGACCAGGACCAGGAGCAGAACCAGGACCAGGACCAGGACCAGGACCAGGACCAGGAGCAGACGGTCAGACCCTGCTGCAGTAAAATGAGGTTTTCTAAAGGGTCTCTGGTCGACCGCTAAAATCGACACAACATTAAAGTTCCTTGTCGTAACTTTAACTGGACTAAAGGGCTGCAACTAATGATTCTTTTGATTGAACCTGGTGATCATGTTCTTAATTAATTAATTAACCAACAGTCCAAAACCCAAAACTATTCAATTTACTGGAATGTAAAACCAAAGAAAAGCATTCTCTTAAATTATTCTCACATTTAACAACCTAAAACCACCAACTATGTGTTAGCTTCAAACGTTACTGCATTATTAAAACAATTAATGTGCTATTGATTGATTGATTGATTGATTGAGTAATCATTGCAGCTCTAACTGGAATCAACTCAGATCACAAGAGACCCACCTGGCACGTATCTGAAGGAGGAAATAGCTGTGAATACATTTACAGTGAAATATGGAACCAGATCACATATAAATCCACGCCTCACAGTCGTGGCCTCGATGGCAGCGACTCCCAGAGGAAACGGCCACGCCCTTCACCCATCCGTGAATCCCGTCATCCGCCCGGAAACGGAGAGGCTTCCTGTTACTGATCCGCATACGACCAGAGGCTCCGGAGCAGGAGATGCTTATCCGGAGCACTCGCCTCTCCACAGGGACACGGGCACCAAGAGGAGTCTGAGGAAGGAGGAGAATATGATCCGATGACCCGAGCTGCCTCTGAGGAGATGCAATCGCTTGTATTCA
Source organism: Myoxocephalus aenaeus (assembly GCA_038501785.1). Classification (NCBI taxonomy): domain Eukaryota; kingdom Metazoa; phylum Chordata; class Actinopteri; order Perciformes; family Cottidae; genus Myoxocephalus; species Myoxocephalus aenaeus. The sequence continues at coordinate 49,273 of JBAMJR010000022.1, read as the reverse complement.
TGTTTGTATTTTAGGGGCTTGCTCTGCTGATAGATGGAGGATGTGGCCTTCTGGACTATTCCCTCCTCATCGTCATTCTAAATAGCAGTTCTGTGTGTTTAACGATGAGGTTGAGTTTATGCTATGTTTTTGTTATTGCTAACAAATCCCATAATTCAGATTTAAAGAACAACAATGCTTTAAAAGAGGTCAGTTTGTCGCATTTAGGAGGATTTATTGATATAAATTAAATATATTATTCATGTTTTCATTAGTGTATAAATCAGCTGAGAGACATTTGTGTCTTTTGGAGTCTGAACCTGTTTAATCCTTTTTCATCCGGCTCTCAAAACTCAAATTTCCCTTACAAAAAATAATAATTCCCAAACCAGCTGGACCTGTTTGAATTGTGCCATGAATTACACGTTTGTCAATTCAAAAGATAATTTTTGCAGGTCAAGAAATTCTCAGTCCTCCGTAGAGTCATTTAGTTTTGTGTGAAACCAAGATGGCCGCTCGCTCGGCTCGCTAGCTAGCCGAGCGAGACATCGTAGCTTCAGAGAGAGACGACTTTTAGCTATGCCGTCTTTCTAATTACGTATTTTATACTTCGGTTTTTATGACAAAATGTGACTTCGTTGACTTGAAAACTCTAACATCATATGTGTATGTTTTTGTTGTTTCTTGCCATTGACCACCACACATATTATGGTTCACCGGAAGGGGGCGGGGCTTCACCTCTCTAGGTTTAGAACAACAGAGGAAGAAGATAGATCAGGATTTATCACAGATATTAACAGTTTGGGTCTTTTTCACTGAACTAGACTATCAAACATGGAACTACTGGTTAATAGTCTTTAGAACTAAACATATTCACATTCCCTCTAAGTCCCTAACTCTCAATAAAGAGTGCTCAACTCAAAGTGTTGAAGTTAGAAGCTCTCAGCTCTTGTTTCACTAAATGAACTCTGCAGTGATACGTTTGGTATCTGTGCTCCACTGAAGTGGTTCAGGCGCTTGTCTTTGTATCTAAAGGACTCTGCTTAGTTAGCAGCTGTCTTCAAGTGGCCAGACACCAACGCCTGAGAGCCGTCTCACCCCGCAGGACGAGTGTTTGGCGGCTCGTCGGCTCGATGCCGAGGGAAACGGAGAGGGAAGCGTAGGTGAAACTTTCTCTTAGCAGACAAATCACCGTCCAGCGCGATCAATAAGAGCCTCTCTGCTGCTGCAGATGCCACCGAATCCACACACTGACTTTAACCCGTCTCTCTGTAATTTAAAAACAGCTGGACACACGTTTAAAAAATGTTGCTGAAACAGGAGATACAAGTTTACTTGTTGGGGATTATTTAATACGCATTTAGGGCAGAACATAAAAATAAATGTGCCACCTGGAACCGAAAATGGTTCTTCGGAGTGAAGAACTATTTCTGGTTCCGCAAAGAACCTTTTTTAGACGGAGGTTCTTTAAAGAAACATTTCCTTCGACTGTTCTTTAAAGAACAACAAAGGTGCCTCAAAGAACCTTCAAAAAAGTTATTTATGGTCCCAAATGGTTCAATAAAGAACCCTTTTTTAAAGGAATAAATGGTTCTTTGAAGATATATATATATATATATATATAAAGGCAAGGTATGTTTTTTTTTTGTGTGCAAAATTACACCATCCCCATGATCCAATAACTCAAACATGATTTAATATCCAAAAGAGTCATATGAAAAACATGTTGAACCATCCAATAGATAATTAAATGGTTCTTTAGGAGGTGATGGTTCTGAGAGGAACACGCAGCCACACTATTTAAGAACCATCATTTGTCTGTGTGTAGGAACTACAGCTCAATTAAGAAGGAACGTGTCATAACATTTGAGCATTTTGTGTTATGTTAGAAGTCTCTTAACATGAATTAAGACCTCTGGAAAGTAATTAAATCATAAGTAGAATCAGATCTCTAGTATCTCCAGTTACTCATCGGTCCTGTTTTAATGTCTCGCTTTAGTTTGGACTCCTTCTGGCTGGAGAAGTGACAGTATCATGAAAACAGAAAGCATTTTGTCCAATGAGGCCAATCTCAGTTGTGTTGTTTAGAACTGAGAGGCTGAGCATTATAGTTGTTATAGCCATCAAGGGATGATATTATGAATATCTTCCTCCAGTTGAGCCATTAAAGCGGCGTAAATGTGGAAAGATAATCTTCATCATCAACAACAGGGGATGCAATTGATCACTTCTTTGTTTGCGGGGAAACAACACAAGTGGGAGGAGGTGTGTGAAGCATTCAGGGCTCCACTTGACCTTCTCCCTCAGCTGTCCTCTCTCTAACACACTCTTTCTTTCACACACCGGCGGGCCCGTCCTCCTCCTGTGTTGTGTGTGAAGGGAGGCCTCCGCAGACAGACAAAGCGTCATTTAGCACCGGGTCGTTTGTCACATCAAAGCATTCCTCCGCGCATCGGAGGGGAGGCTCCCTGTAATCTGGGAGAGGAGAATGTAAACGGCCACGCGGAGCAGCAGGAGCAGCGGGGCCCCTGCTGTCAAATCGGCTCTGACCCCTCCCCAAAAACCCCAAATGTTCTCAGTTAACACAAACTCATCTGGATGGAAGCTGAGCTGAAATACTCCTTTGTGTTGTGACAGTTTGATCCCCAAAAAACACCCAATATATACTTTGTTTGTGTCTACAAAACTGTTTTAGGGGTTCGTTTACTTCTAAGTTTGTAAAGATTGTGGATATTACGATCAGAAATGTTTTTTTTTTTGTGAATAAATGTAACTTGGAAATCCTTAGTGTTTCATGAACAGTAGCATATCTATTTTTCTGTGATTTCTAGGCCGAACTAAATAAAACCATAAAGCAGATTTTCCATTTTTCAGCTCCAGATTTTGTCTGTTTAATTGAGAATCACTAAATTGGATTCACTAAAAGAGCAGATCTCTCGCTCCTTGAGGTATCAAAAGTGCTCGGTAAGAGCTGTATTCTCGGTTGGATCTGGCCTTATAACAAACAAAAACAACGAAGAATACTCCATCTCTGTTGCAGCTTATGACCCTGGGCAACATTTAAAAGGATAAAATATCAATTTCCTCTTATTACATCCGTTTTTTTCTCTTCCGAGATTAGATTAATCGGATTGATATTGAATCTAACTCATGTTGTCGTTCCTTCAGTGCTGCATTTACAAGCCATGTGGTTACAGCCATGGAGGGGGAAGTGTGTGTGTGTGTGTGTGTGTGTGTGTGTGTGTGTGTGTGTGTGAAGGAGGGGGTATAGATTTCTGATGGATGGTGGGTGTGTTATTTCCTCTCAACATGTGAAAAAGCCCCCCCCCCCCATATGCAGGGGTACAAGGTTAACACTCACTTATTAATGTGACAGGACCAGGAAGTGGAAGTTTCCTCCTCATTAGCACTAAACTGAGAGGCTGAGCTTTAGTTTCCCGTATGAACTAAATGTGTTGTTTTCAACCAAAACGCTTTGTATTTATTTTTGTAAGAATATCTCATGATAAATGTCAGCTTTTTGTTGTTATTTACAGTTACCATTGGATTTCATTCCCAAGCAATACATCTATGACTATTTTTATGAAGAAAAACAACAAAGCCAGTGAGCATTTTTATCTACACTCACAGTCAGGGATTAAATGTCTTTGAAGGATTTGGGATTTGACCAGTGTGTGATAACAAAAGCCCAGAAATGCCTCATGAACCGGTAAACAATCTGTAAACGGCACAAGAATCCCACCAATGGCTGACGACCAAGGGGGCGTTCCTTCAGCACGTCAATCATCCAGGCGGCAGGCGAAACGATGGAGAGGCGAAGCCGCGTCGAGCTCGACGCAAGAACATGGAACAAGACCGGACGTTTATGGGTTAGCCTTCAAAATAAAATATAAACTTTCCTCCGGAAGAGTAAAGTCTCATGCTTGTGTGTTGAATCAGTCATTTTGAATAAGATTATAAACAACTGTTAAATTAACGTTGTATTGATTATAAAATAACACCCTACGTCGCTATTAGGTACTACCACTTTTCAGAAATTGTTTTACTTTGAAAATCCCAAACGGAAGATAGTTAATTTCGGCTAACTTTCCGCTCCCCAGAGAGGACCAGAGCGGCCAAACTATCAGTTAACAGTTGGGACTACTTTGCTGCTTTTTGTAACGGGACAATCTCACATAAATATCGGTTATGACGCGGCGCTGAGTCCTGCCGGAGCTCGCGCTTACCCCCGTGGGAGCGAAATGTGTCAATTGGCGAGCAACGGTTTCCGCTCGCGCGGTGTGTGTGTGTTAGTGACGGCTAACCGTCGTCCGCGAGCGGGCTAGCTTAGCTGTGTGGCTCCTGCGCGCAATAGAAAAAGGCGATAATTTAGCGCGCGAGCGTGCTGACAGATTTGTTCGTCGACAGGTGAGGCCCCACGTGCCCCCCGGATAACGCCTCGGACGTCGCGGTGAGGTGAGTGTCACGACGGGCACGGGGTAAACCCAGAATCACGCGCAGCGGTGGAGTCTACTCCCTGGATTCACACACACACACATGCACACACATTCCACCAAATATTTACAAACATTTATTTCACTCTTTAGTTTCTGTGGGGATATTGTACCGCTTTTTGTGTGTGTGTACGCTGGGTGGTGTCACGTGACTTATTGTGACGTGACGTCATCGCCTGGCCGACGTCTCTTCTCAATTCACACGCGTACGTTATTTTATTTTTTTACATTTTTTTTAAATAATTATAAAACATCCCAAGTTTAGCTTGCGGCGCTCCAGGAATTAGCCGCAACCCATCCCCATCCACACCCGGCTTGCGTTGCTGGAAGGAGGAGACGCGTTGCTGGAATTCCTCCACACGTGAACTAAAAAGAGATTAAAGTGTGTGTTTGTTTTAGCATCTTGCACGAGAAGCATCTCTGCAGGACCGTTAACGTGGAGAGTTAGACACTTGACTGTGCATTTTCCCTTTTTTCTTTTGCAGGAGGATCACCAGATGGAGATATTATATTAATACCAAGTGGATTACTAATCGTGCCTTTCAAGAAAATATCATGTCCCACCTCCACTGCTGCAGAGATTCCACGTGCTCGCATTTGGATTTATCCGGCAGTTTTTAAAGACCAGCAGCCACAACTTGGATGTGCAAGACTTATCATATTTTTCTTTTTTCCTCCCCAATGTGCTTCCGGGTGAAACAATAATTATGTGTCAGCACGGGTCGGATGTGCTCCGATTCCTATAAACACTAAGCGGGGGGGGAATTCGTGCAAAAAAGAAAAGCCCCAAAGAAGGGGAGTCCAGGACTGGATAGGTACGCGGACTCTACCCAAAAGAAACATGGCCTCTGTGTGGAAGAGACTGCAACGTGTGGGGAAGCATGCGTCTAAATTCCAGTTCGTGGCTTCCTATCAGGAGCTGATGGTGGAATGCACGAAGAAATGGTGAGTTTTTTTTTTTTTTTTTGGCGGGGGGATAACACTCAGCTACAGAGGTGTCATTTAAGCCCCATGAAAAGTGTGTGTGTGTGTGTGCAGGAATGCAGAGCTCGTTCTTGGTGGCCATAATTCTCTCACACACACACACACACACACACACACACACACACACACACACACACACACGCTCAGTCTCCTTGGTGTGCAGGCATGTCTGCATGCTGGGAGGGGCCCGGCTTCCTTGTTAAATTGCTATGTGTGTTTTTTTTTTTTTCTTCTCTTCTCGTGCGCTGATGTAGAATTTGTTTGGTTTGAGTCACCAAAAAAAAAAGAGGAGGATGGCAGGGCAGAAAGATTTCCCTTCCTTCAAAAGCCGAAAGGGCTGGGTTCAAGCTTTCCTGAAAAAGTCCTTGAGCAAACCACTAAACGCCGACCAGCTCTAGGGATGATGATGCTGCTGATGCTGCCGGGAATCTGAGCTTGACTTCTGATCCCGCTGGAAGCAGAGACGCTACGACAGAAACCGTTCTTAACGGATGATGTCTAGAAGGCTAAAACATTACAGGAGCTTAGTTGTCATTCTGTTGAAAACACAACCCGTCTTGTCAGCTTCACTGCAGCACAGTTCTCTCTCTATCCGCCACAAAAAAACAAGTATTGCATAAGTCAACAATCATACGCGTCAGTGTTTCCCACAGGATTCTGTGAGACTTATGTGGACCTTCCCCGGACTCTCTAGGGGGGATCTGGAGGTCGGCATTTTAAAGTTAAATCCATCAATCTGCTGCTCTTTGAGAGCTTAATTAAGGGGTTAACTATGTGAAGACCCTTGGAGAGGTCGCATGATGACACTGAGCTTGCCAAGTTGAATCCCACCGGGCTGCTGTACGGACCCCACCCTTTTGAGTGTAAACATAGATTTGGTTCATTTTAAAACTGACAGTGTGGCAAGCATTTCATGGGAAACATTGAATATAATGTCCCTAATCTACACAGAAGGTGTAGCATCTTGTCCCACGGCTTCAACCTCTAAAAGTACACCTCAAAGAGTGAATGACATGCGCTGCGTTTCGGGGAGAAAGATGGACGTACGCTACGCTGGCGCCTGCAGGTCATGTGTCCCGTACCGAGCGGAGAGCAGAGACTCGTAAAGCAGAGACGTAGCCTGCAGACGTGGAGCGGCGTGCCGTAGGCGTGACTAACGCAGCAGCCATGCGGAGCTCAGACCTGGGACAGATGTTAACGTGTTGGAGAAAGGAATGAGAAAAATGTACATCTTTCCCCAGAGCCCAGGGGGGGGTGGGTGGGTGGGCTCGGCTCACCGCCGGAAATATGCTTTGTTTTTCTCAATCTGAGCAGATCTCTTTCATGCCGTTTAAAGGAAGGAACATGTATTTGTTGTTTTCGTAATTTAGCCCTGGTCTATAGCTGTGTGACGAAGACGGACGATCTAAATTGAGCAGGTCTCAGTTTTTGTTCGTCGAGTAAAAAGTCATTTCAGTTGCCCCTTGACGGTGTGATGCTTCTTAAATCTCAGCTTCACAGCATAAAAGTGTATTTTAACAAGCGGTGTCTTCCTTCACCGCCTCGGGGTCTCTTGCTCTTCTTCGATGGTGTGTATGTGTGCACGTCTGGCTCGTAGTGTGTGTGTGTGTGTGTGTGCTTTCTGCCTTCCTTGGACTTCATCAGTACGGTATGTTATTGTTGCAGTGGAAACTTTCCATCTACGCAGACTGGAAACAGTCCCCAGAAGCTCAACTGGATCTCAAAATCCTGAAGCCTTTCAGAAGTGATTTTCTTTTTCTTCTTCATTTCTGGCTTCAGTTGCAGGAAGAGAACACTTACTGCACGTGTGCCCGTTACATATGGATGTGGATGCTTTGAATGTACGTTTAAAGCATTTTTGCACACTTGGCAGACACTTAAAGAGGCTCAGTCGAATAATCTCTGAAGTCTAGATAATTTAGGGCGCTTCAAACAATCGGTAAGAATCGGTAAGAAGTTCATGGGTCTGTCTTGCTGTGTGTGGTTAAATAAATACTCGCTCAGAAGTAGTTCACACGATGGGGTTTCCTACCACGTCGGAAATTAAACAGCTGGGGTGAAAAGTTGGGCCATCATTTAGAAAGAGGTGTTAAGCGAAATCGTTTAAATATGGGGGTTAAATGTGCACTTTTTCAGAGTCTCCCCTGGAGGTTAGGTGTGATAAGTCACTCTACTCCTCTGGGGTGGAGTGAGCTTGCATGAGCGTTCACATCCAACTTTAATACATGTTTTGGTGCTTAAATCTTCCTAAATTGTCCTCTCTAGACAGAACTTGACTCCAGATGGGACCTTTTTCCCCCCAACATCTTAAGTAGTAAAGATGAGTTGTAGAGCATTAACCTGCCAGGTTACATGGTGCATCATAATTGATTTTGGTTATTTGTGCAAACCCCCCCCATCTTTTTTAAAGAGGAGACAGAAGGCTGGAGCATCTGGGAATATCACTTGCAGATGGAAGATGATGGGAATGTAAGAGCCCTGGATCAATGCTAAAAGCCTGTTTCTGCCCTTATCAGTGACTAGGTGAGCTTGTTGACTTAGTGACGCTGTCAGAGGGAGAGTCAATGATGTCATCACGTTACAGAGGTTTCATCCCCACGTTTTCTTTTTCTACAAGCTTAAGATCTTTTTTTATTTCCATCCTTGAGATGGAAAGGAAGTAATGACAGACCAGCAGCGCAGGATCGTGGTGTCCTATCCTGTATCTATATATAATATATGTTGTGAAGTCATTTTTGTTCTCTTTCTGTTGCCCTAGTTGCTGTAGCTGACTCCTGTGTCGAGCAGAGAGGGTTAGCGTTCCTCTCACGCACACAACTCCAGAATCAATTCAGACCAAAGCATTAAAACATTAATGAGTTTCAGTGTTTGTGTTTGCCGGTGAAATGAAGCACCATTAACGGCGTTGCAGCACGGCCCTCCTTTTGATACCTGATGCATCAAAAGAGTGCCTTTCATCTGTCGCAGATAATTATGATCATTCAGGTCAGAGTGAGAAATCAATCGCCTCCCCTTTTGCACACGCGTAGCCATCTTTAAATGTACAGTTTGACCTCTGTAGAACTGGATAAACTCAAATGTTGTCCGTCCATCGCAAGGCAGCGAGCTCGCAAATCAAAACTCGGATCAAACTGTCAAACTCGGCAGCGCTGATTTAAAAATTAACCCATTATTCTGTTACTGCATGGCCGATTTCTCGCCTCCAAGGGTTTTCAGAAGCACATTTTGATGTACTGGTCCGCTGTAAATTGAGAATGTTTGTGACCCGGACGCCATGTTGAAAATAGTCTCGTCAGAACCTGAATTGGTGAATCTCCACCATTTCACATCCATATTTCACTGTCTTTGTGATTCTACACTCTGTTTAATTGACTCAATTGGATGCAGATGATTGCATCACTTATTTCTCTGATATTTGCCGATCTGTAGTTCTTTTCTTCTACGTTTGACCGACTCATTAACGGAGCTATCGGTCTATAGATTGGATTAGATTAGAAGACTTTATTAATCTCCATTGGGGAAACTCATTTGTCACCAAGTCATACAGACAACAGACAAGAAACGCATTACAAAGAACAAACACCAGAAGATGCCATATGAAACAAGACATCAGAAAGATGCTAAACCTAAAAACCACAACTAACGGTGTTCATTAAAAAACTGATTGAAACTACAAGTTATAATGTCAAGTCATTATGTGGATTTTAATCTGTTGTAATAGAATATTTACTGTGTTTATAGGCTTTGCTTTTAAGGCCGTAGGTTTGAGATTAATGACCTTATGCCGCTTTGTTTATCTCATCCGATGCCGCTGACTACGGGTCATTGGGTACACAAAGAAATAGCTGAGCAAATATCCCGCTTGTCTTCCTGTATATTAATTAAGTCGCTTTCACCATCAACATAGGCTGAAAAACTAATTGTTTCCACACGCACAGCTGTCCAGGCTCACAGAAACTAATATAACGTTTCATTAAGGCTTAAGCAAATATTATATATGGGACGCTGGTGTGATGGAGCAGTGCTTTAGTGGTTTAATATCTGACTCCTATCGGACACTTCATCAAGCTGGCTCTTGAATGCGCCGCACGGCTCGCTCTTGACTGCGCCGCACGGCTAGCTCTTGAATGCGCCGCACGGCTCGCTCTCGAATGCGCCGCACGGCTCGCTCTTGACTGCGCCGCACGGCTCGCTCTTGACTGCGCCGCACGGCTCGCTCTTGACTGCGCCGCACGGCTCGCTCTTGACTGCGCCGCACGGCTCGCTCTTGACTGCGCCGCACGGCTCGCTCTTGACTGCGCCGCACGGCTCGCTCTTGACTGCGCCGCACGGCTCGCTCTTGACTGCGCCGCACGGCTCGCTCTTGAATGCGCCGCACGGCTAGCTCTCGAATGCGCCGCACGGCTCGCTCTCGAATGCGCCGCACGGCTCGCTCTCGAATGCGCCGCACGGCTCGCTCTCGAATGCGCCGCACGGCTCGCTCTCGAATGCGCCGCACGGCTCGCTCTCGAATGCGCCGCACGGCTCGCTCTCGAATGCGCCGCACGGCTCGCTCTCGAATGCGCCGCACGGCTCGCTCTCGAATGCGCCGCACGGCTCGCTCTCGAATGCGCCGCACGGCTCGCTCTGGAATGCGCCGCACGGCTTGTGGTATTTGATCAGATTAATTGGGTGGTGTGCAGCGTACAGTTCAGTCTTCTTGTGGCCAATCAATGTCAAAACTCCAAACCTGGTCTGAAAACCACCGGCCGTGTTTGTTACCCGAGGAGCAAAGTTCATTACTCAGTCGGAAGTTTACATGCCGATTGTGAGGGGGGGTTTCAACCCCTGCAGATTGTTAGATCAAACCCTCAAAGGATTGCATCCTGTGTGAAACCTTTTCTGTTCTCGGCCCGGTTCAGGTCTTTGTTGTCATGCAGTGCTTTGCTATATTATGTTGACTGGGCACGTATCGTGACGTCTAGAAATATATAAGCTTGTAGCCAGAGAGTTGTTGGTTCAAACCCTCAATACTTTGGAGCAAGTGAGGCCCACTTTTCTGTTCCTCAGCTGCTGTCACAGGGTTGCAACCCCCACAGCAAGAGGTGTGAACTCAAAGCATGAATGCTCTTAGTATTCCCCCCCCCGAGGCTGGCGCTCTGGAACAAGAATGCGTTGCTAGTCGACCTGTCTGGTGAAATGTAGTTCGAGAACATCGTCAAAAGCCAACGAGTGTCACTGCCGCTTAAAAAAACGTGTCGACACGAGAGGAGCGCGCCGGAGACGACTCAGTATTGATTACGCGGTAATTCTATCGGCTGCAGGCGAGCGTGGATAATCAAGACTGCTGTCCTCAATACTGCATGACGAGACGGGGACGCTGGACGTCTTCATATCAATCAAGGACTGAGCAGAACCGCTGAAGGCACACACACACACACACACACACACACACACACACACACACACACACACACACACACACTAGTCATTTCATAGGATTTAGAAACCCTGAACACACACACTCTCGTTCTCACCAGACCCGAGCAGTTTTACACTTCTCTGCAAGGTGTTGGAAAAGCAATAATGCTTTCATTCACTTTGTGAGTAGAACAATTTATGAGAATTTCCCACGCTAAATACAAAATATCCTTTATTTATGAGCTGTACTATTATATACTAAAAGTTACTATGTTTTAGTGATAAGATAAAATATGAAGCAGCGGCTGATTAGCTCTCGTTCTTCGGAGGCAAACAGTTAAATTAGCAAAATAAAGGACAAAGATAAAACCGATATACAGCCGATTACAACATACATTCGTCCGGTTGCCCAACTCTATTACGTTTACTGTAACCAGCATGATCCCATCAACGCGTCTCATAATCTCAACTGTTGCTCGACGTATTTAAAAAGAGTTTCAGAGACGAGTACGGTCCTCCAGCGCCCGCCCGTCAGTCGAGTAACGTTTCGGTGGAAGTGACCGGCGCGTGTCGGGCTGCGACGTGTTGTCTTTCCGTGGAACATGCGTGTCTTCATGGCAGGCGTCCACGGCGTCGCTGCCAGAGAAAGCGTCTCTCCTGCCAGCTGGGTCTGACGTGGCGCTCAAAGAGCCTCGACTCATTCCGGAGTACGAGTTTGGCAGCGGGAGGCGGTTTCGCTGCCAGCTCGGAGCGCGCGCCGCTGTCGTTTTCTGTTTCTGGATGAAACGACACGATTTTGAGTTCATCATTTGGCTTTTGAGGTCCTGGAGGAAAATAATAGCGTAATTGTTTTTGTTTTTGTTTCTCAAAGTGTTTCAGTGTCGCTCACTGGTTTGTCTTTGTTGGCTCATCTTTTTGGGACAACCGAACCGGTGCTGGGGAAAAAGCCAAAACGCACAAGTGTTTTCATAGTTGATGCATGAGTTGCTTTACATGGTGTGCTTGCTCATCACTTCCTTAATTATAGCATTCGCAGCTAATTTAACTCTCACAGCTCCTGATTTGATTCTGTTTTTGTGCCGCAAGCCGACTGCTCTCATCTAAAGAAGCTCTCTCTCGTCTTTCTCTGTACCACTCTTATCTCCCCTCCTTCTCTTCCTTCATTACTTGATCTCTCTCTTCTCTACTCCTCCCCCTCTCACCTCTTTCTCTCTTTCCAAATGTCACTTTAACTGCTTTGCGGCAGAATCCGCCCAAATGTAGTTGTTCTGCGCTGCAATTACGGATACTAATGGGCATTTACACACACACTCTCACACTCTCACACACCAAGAGGCATGACACATTGCAGGGTTGTGAAGAAGTCAATGGGGTGTTAAATGTGATAAAAACTGTGCTTGTGTGTCTGTCTCTGCTGCTGTCAGGCAGAGAAACACATGGCCCTGGAGACTGCTCATCATTTATCACAGAGCGGTTGCCGCAGCATCTGCAGGCTGATGTGTGTGTGTGTGTGTGTGTGTGGATGGAGAGGCAAACGCCGGCAGTGTTCTGGTGTTGCATTTTTTGGAAAAATTGAAGTTGGTTCACATGCAATTTATGATGTGCAACCTCCGGTTATGCCGAGTGAAGGCGATGCTGAAGTGTCTTAAAACTAGGGCTGTCAAAATTGCTAAAAAATGACGTTCGAATATTCCCTTTAAAAAAAACACATATATTCGAATATATGTGTAAATACAAAATTCTTCAGTTTAGGTGTTCACACACACACAAAGAGGACACTTCATCGCCGCCGCGGCGGGGGTTGCCAGATTCACGATAATTATCCTCCGAAATACTTTTTTATTTATTTTTATTTTTACATTCGAATATTAATTTTCACATTCGAAATTCTGTTTTTAACAACTATTCGAATATATATTCGAATTTCGATTATTCGTTGACAGCCCTACTTAAAACGTTGCATTCTCTCTCCTGACCACCAGGGGGGCGACTCCTCTGGTTGTATAGAAGTATATATAAATGACTACTTCTCTCTTGATTTATTCCCTCAGTAAACATGAGTTTATGTCTCAATCTCTAGTTTCAAGTCGATGATCATTTAGTAAATTATGGTCAATTGGACAATAAAGCAGGGTACGCTTTAGGGCGGGGCTACAGGGTGATTGACAGGTTGCTGCCAGAGATGTATGCAGCGTCCGTCACTCCTCCTCAGTCCAGATATGGTCACTTTCTTTCATCGGTTGCGACTAAGAACAAAGCTACGTCCATTTCTTACACGAGTCTACATGTGCAGCCTGCTGTCTCTTGTAGTGAAAGAAGAAGCGTTTCCTCCCCCACTCTTTCTCTGTGAAGCCAAGATGTCGTCTCTGCAGGACATTAAATCCTCTGTCTTTATCGTACCTGCCCTCTGGACTAATGGAACATTTAGTAGCTCCTGATTGATCGTGCTGTCGTCACAGTGGCGCTGATGGACCTTTCTGTAGAACCGGAGTGTAATCCTTCTGCAGACAATGCACGCCCTACATTATTTCATAATGCCACCCGCAATCTTTAGGTCACGTGACGCTGCTGGCTCAAATATACAAAAACAAGCGTCTGTTGAATAATAAATGTGTTTGATCTGTCAGATGAGTAATTAACATATCGCTGAAGCGATCGCCTCAAGTCCTTGTTTCTCTGCTGTCGGGCACATGGTGGTTGTGACTCCCTCTGGGCCGTTAGCGAGCTGCTATAGGGAGAGCTGCTGTTGTTGTTAAGGGAGGGGAGACTTTTATTATCTTATTTACTTCCTCCGCTCCCAAACCCGTGATCCGCCTGATTCCTCTGGTGCTTGATGATCCCCCTGAGGCGTTCCCTGTGCTATCTTGTTTTGAAGTAAGGTGTATGTTGACTCCTGTTTGTTTTCATGTTGCTGTTCTTTATCAAAATGATACCCGAAATTATTATTTAGTCACGTTGAGTCCAAAGAAATAATCATCCTGAAAGTGATTTCTTTTTTCTAGCCGGACCTGAAACCTTTTGATTTTGTTCTGTGTGTCATCTTCATTTACTCTTAACCAGTAACATATAGACTGATATTTACACATCTGAACAAAATCACAAAATTTTATTGTATTGTAACACCCAAATTATTCAAATTGCCCTAGTGGTTGCAGAGATGCACCCTTTTTAAGTTTGGGTATGACATTTCTAAGGAAAGAGCCTAAAAATAGGTGGGTTTTTAATTCGGCATACTTCGTTCGGCAAGCATGTGACTCACTGAACAGTTTAACGTCGACCATCAGTATGAAATAACGTTTTCCTGACTCGTTATCGGCTGATATTCAGTTAAAATACCAGATCAGGAGATCGCCGTTCATACTTTTCTAGCCGCTGTTTCTGATGATGCCAACTTGTGATCAACATCCATGTTGACATTGATGAGAGGAGAGCTAGTAATGACGTACCGAGGTTCCACTCGGGTACATTATGATGCGTTCAGGCTCCATTTAGTCAAATTGAGTACTGGGCGACGGAAAATGACGTGTTCAAATGTTGAAACGGTTTGAAGGAGATGTTTTCACAGCAATCACACTAACTGTGAGCCGCTGAAACTACTAATGCAACAATTGTTTTACTAAGAAATTACAATCTTTTATTTCCTTATCATGTGAATTGTCTGATTTTATGAAACGAAAAACCCCCAATAGAAGACTGTGACAAAGTAAAATGATCACTTTTAAAACTTTTGATGGTTTAAACTGACTTAAGAACTTATTTTTGCGTGGCTATAACAAAACGACTGCATCTGGATCGTCAATGATTGGAACTTGTCATCGGGGGGATATCTAAAAAATATATTTGCGCCCCTTTTTTTTTTTTCTTCACCTTTTGTGCTGATCTGTGATGTGATCCCAAACGTGAGTTGCCTCCTAATGTTTCGCAATGCCAGTAGAAGCCAAATCTTCCTCGTTTGTTCCTCATGAGGTAAACAGTGGAACGATAAAAGGAAATGCATTGCTTTGAGTTTGTCCTCTCCCAGACACACAGTTGATGTGGACTCTCCCACTCCTGCAGAATAATCAAGTGATAAGGAAGGAATGAAAGCGCTTTGGAGAGGAGCCAGTAAACTAAAGCAACAAGATGCATACCATTCCCAATGTGTGCTCTCTCTCTGGTACCATCTACAAGGGTCTCAATGCAACTCGTCCTTTTAAGAAAACTTTATTAACGCCTCAAAGAGAACATGCAGCGGACTTGAAACCAGGCTGTGCACTGAATGCAAAACACAGCTGCTTCAGACGGTCTTCACATCTTCACTGGGAATAACAGTCTGGAGTGAATGTCCCAATTCACACCCAACCAGTTAGCTTCTCTTCTTGTTGTTCACTTCAGATACTGTATTCATGCTAACAAGTGTTTTTCTTTTATTAAAAGAGTGAAATGACAGATCTGAATCTAACTGGGCATTGAAGTCTTCACATGTGGCAATAAAGCGTAGAGGAGAAAGAAATGATCAATAGTAACGGTCAGACTTTGATCTAATAAAGCTCATGCTCGGAAAATATAACGTATCATTTACAGAAGACTCATTACTAAAGCTGGGTAAAGGGATGTAATTATGATTTCACAACATTTCACAGTGACTGAGAGTATCATACAGACACAATGACTCCTGACTGGAGTGTCTGGTGTTAGTGTGTTCAATGTTCACTCCGTGTCATTGCCACACACACACACACACACACACACACACACACACACACACACACACACACTCTCTCAGGTCCTTGACCTCTAGTCACAGAACATTCAGTGGAGACCAGAAGAACTCAGTGACACACACTTCTGATGATGTTATCAGCTTAAAATATAAATGTATTTCTTACAATGGATTCCAAAGTTTTTAATGACTGAAATGAAACTTCTCCACTGTTTAATCCAACAAAATACGGCCAAAGCTTCGGCTTAAACGAGAGCGACGGCACGACGTATTGAATAAAAGTGATGAATGCGAGACAAAGCAACAGATAGATCGGAACTTCAGAGGCTCTTTAAAATAAAACTGTTGATAGAAATAAATCCAGACGCCGACGGATGCAAATTTGTGAAAGAGTTTTTGCTTTTGTGGGGGAAAAATGCTAAAACAAAAGAAAGCATGCGATGAGAACGTTCAGATGCAAGAAAGGAAATCACTGTGTCTTTGTGTGTTTTAATTTCTCCGGCGGTCACACAGATTGTTTGCACGGCTTCGTCTGCTGACGGTAAAGCTCCCGGTCCGACCGGCAGCCGCCCCGCTCTCGCTTCCTCTTTTCCATTTCTCACTTCCCACTTTCACGTCCTCTCGTTGCCGCCTTCGCTGAATCGGGACTTGACAAGTAGGTCGTTAAAAAGAATGAATAAAAGCTCAACGTTTCTTTTGCTAAGCGTCTTCATGATGGGTCTTCACATCCCAGAGATGGCTTGTGAGATTTCCTCCTCTTTGTCTGCTGGTGAGGTGTAAATGTCTGTAGTTGGCTGTCTTTTTTTCTTTCATTTAGTTTCTGCAAATGCAGATCTTTTAAGTGTAACTATGTTACTGTATGTAGTCCTTTTTAAACAGCCCTATATCGCACCGATTTTATATAAAAACGTTTGTTGCTCAAGCTTACTCCGCCCATCCAAGAAAACAATGAAAACCTCTCTCGCAATGCATACTGGGGGAACTGCAGGTTATTCAAGAGATTGTTATTGTCATATGCACAGATAACAGACAGTTACTCCGTACAAAGAAAAGCTTATTCTGCTAGGTTACAATAAACTTAAGGTAAAGCAAATTAGGAATACAAAAACACATTGCTATAAATGCTAATAGTAGAAGAAATTATATAAAATAAGGCACAGAAATATGACAACAGTATATCCAAGTGAGTTATCCAAGTCAAAGAGTTTGCATAGATGTGAAATGTTAAAGCTTTCAGGCTCAGTGGCTGCTGTGTTGTCATTAAGGGTGGAGAAGCAAAAGGTGCCTTTTTCTACACAATGTTTGGATTGTTCCATCCATGTTGCATGATGTCAGTATTAAAGGGTCGACATGAGGGTGTGCAGCGTTGGACTGGGTGCATAATGTCTAATGGTACCTGCTGCCCGTGCAGGGAGGCGGTCTGGTGCATTGCACGTCGGCGTGTTCGTATGTGTTGCAGCAGAGCGTGTGTTTTAGTATGCGCTGCAGCCTACGTCCTCTCTCCTGACGTCTGGATGACGGGGAGACGCGACGCTCTTTGGTTCCCTCATCCTGCAAGCACAGAAAGTCTTTATAAGACACCTATGAGGGTGTTTTTCCCCTTCTGTTGCAGAAATGCTGGCATGTGTTCTCTCATATTTATATTGCCACCCACAGGGGCTGGGGAATATAATTCATATTTATTGCGGTCGTGACTTTGGCTTCCCTCAATTAAACGAACATAATTTACGTTTACAGCGCTCCCTTGTTCACAGAAAACTCCGCTGCAGATAAAATCAAGCGCTCCCAAAAAAAACAGCCAGCCATCAGGGGGCGATTTTAGATGTTTTGGCTTCCCTTTCTGGGCACCGTCTGGCCGCTGCGTGCCAACTCTGTCCGGCACACGTTGGCAGGCTGTTGAATACTTTCCTAAAAGTTGCGGCTGCAGTCCAGAGGAGAAGGGTAATAATACGGTGGAGCAGAACATGCACTGACTTCAGGTGAAGAACTTTGATTTCAGTCTTATTTAGATGTGAAGATGCACCGGGTCTCATTTATTATTTGACGCAAACATCATTCTGACGCGAAAGCAGTGCGGTTTATTTCAATTTGCAATAAAGACATTTTCGTTGTTTTTAATGTCACGAGCCTTTTTGGTTCCCTGGGATTCTTCAGACTGGCTGGGCTGCTGCCAGGTGGACTATTGCTAGAAATATGGCAGCAATGTGAGGTTATTAATTTGTTAAAGGATTCAGGCATTAAAAATGGTAATAAAAATTAAGTGGACAGCTTTCTCTTGCCAAAAGCTGCGAAAGTCAATATAGTTATTAAAAACGCATGATACTTACTTCATCACTGTGTTGATCACTACCCTGCTGTGTGTGTGTGTGTGTGTGTCATAACAATCTGTCTGGGTGCCGTCGTATCGAATGTGAAGTGGTTCCTTCCTCTTGCCTACAGGAACGATTGGGCAACATCCTGTCGCACCCTGGACTCCATTATGCAGGCAGAGCCTGGAGTGATAACCACCACCACGTTTAAGCTGCCAAACTCATCTATCTGATGAGCAAGCTTCATGTTTATGTCTGAGTTAATGACATATTATCCCGGAAACACCTTTTCAGAGTGTCTTCCTTCTAATGGAACAGATTCTCTTTGTTTTAACCCTTTAGCGCCGCGGTCAGCAGCCGCCCCGCTCCACTTGATCTTTGTGCACGCCTGCAGCCCCAAGCGGCTTCTTACTCTGGGTTTTGTCACCCTCGTGCCCATCAGTGCATGATTTTGTGCTTTTGAGCTGCGAGTGCTGACGTAGCCTCGCGCCGCAGAGGGGCTAAGCAGCGCCGACACACTGAAGAACTGCAGCCGGCGCCGCACACACACATGTAACACACACACTTGTAACACAAAAGGACATTCAAGCAGCGTGGAGCCGATCGCAGAAAATGTAGTCGTAGAAATGCCGCTAAAGCCAGACAGTAGGGTTATTCAAAGCAATATGCAGCATTAAAAACCAATGCATGGCCGTTAAAACATGAACATGAAACATGTCCTCTTCAGTGCAGGCTGGTTCTGAAGGAACGCTAAAGTGTCTTTGAACACCTAGTGCTCCCTAATCGCAGGTTCCTCTGGAGGAGCGCTGCAGCTAAATGTCTTTAACTGTAGGAGAGTTTATCTGTTTTTATCTCAGCTCCTGCTGAGCTTTACTAACCCACTTTCACTCTCTCTCCAACACACACTCTTCTGAAAACATTGTGTTGATCATTCTTTTCATTTTTTTTTTTTTCACACTTAACCCGAGGCGTTCTGAACGGATTAGAGTTTCGTGGTCAAAGGTTAATTCCGATCTCTCACAACACTTCTTTAAAAACGCGTCTGATAAAGGACGCGGCGATAAAGCGGCGCAGTCCTCCAGCAGACGGCGTCACGCGGGGGTGATCCGGGTGTTCATGACGTTTGATCCCTGCGAGAGGAGCTCCCTCTCACTAGAGGAGGCAAACACTGAAATACTGAGACTCTGTTTGCTGCATGCAGAAGAAACAAGTCTGAGAATCCACTTAATGCAAGAACGGTCACCAGATTATGACAAAGAAACACATGTACTGCCATATGTGTGATGAACCTCCATTACTTCTATTCTACTAACATCCTAATAGTTTAAACTGAAGGCCTACATGATTAATTAGCTTTGAACGCACACTTTAAATGTCTTTACAGACCAATAGTTTACCTATTTGCATATATTATCTGTATTCACTATGTTGCACAGGAGAGAAACATACCTTTTTAAATCTTCTGTATGTTTTGCACAAATGGAAGAATTGATATTAAAGCTGACTTTGTTTCAGAGCGCTCCGGCCTTCAACACTTTTAACATAATCATTATTTTCAAACATTGAAAGAACATACATACCTTTTTTTTAAAATTATAAACATTTATTAGCTATGTTTTAGTAATATTTTTGCGTAGGCGCTTGTCGGTGTATTTATCAATGTCACAAATTTCATCCTGATCCTCGAGAGGAATTGAATAAAAGTGTCCCATATGACCCTGAATTTATTTGATTTTCCCCCGGCGTGAAATCCACCGTTTTGAATCTAATCTTTAGCGTGTGCGTTTCCCTCTGACCACACATTGGGACATTACAATCACAACACTATTCCACGTGTTCCTTCAGGTGACCTCCTACAGTTATCTCCATGTGTGAGACCGGTTCATGTCTCCAGAACAACTGAATTGTTCTGCGTTCCAGCAGAGCGCCGACATTGTTCATCGCACTGATTTTGGTGCAGCTGTCAGGAATGTGAGGATTATAGCGATGGACGTTTTCAGAGGCTTCGCAGGTCGAAGCCGAACATGCCAAAGTGCGAAGAAGTCTGTCGGCCTGCGCCCGAATGGTTTGAATAGTTCTCATAGCACAGCGGGTACGAGGGGAGGGGATGTGGGGGATATTTCGTGTGTCTGCTTGCTCTCTGTTATGGCCTGCGTTGTTGGACAATAGCTTCTCTATGTGCGAGGCCTCTGACGTCGTTGCCCGTCGCTCTCTTTTCCTTCTCGCTCCGCCTCCTTTCTTCCCTCGCTCGTCTTTCTCTCCGTCGTTCTTTCGCTTGCTGCCGTTCTGCAAGAGCCTTTGACCTCCGTGCACACGTGAAGGCATGTGAGCGTTTTAGCACAATAACATCATTGATGGACGGGAATACGGAGGTTCAACATCACCTTCCACTAGAAGTTGCATTAACCGAATATTTGTATACAAAAGACGGAAGAATCTTAAGATTCTAGTGAATCCCGTCTCCAGTGTGATGGTTTGTTTTAGCCTTCAGAGGAAAATGGCGACGGCCGTGAGAAATAAATACGCCCTGTGTCTCGGGCTCAGGCCTCGGACCAAAATTCCAATTCTATTGTGGGGGGAAAAGATGCCTAGAATTCAAAACCCGCTTTAATCTAACTAGATATTCTGCTTCGGTCCATATGTGTTGGCGTTCAGCAACAAACACGCTTCATCTGTAGAAACCTCAATAGAAGCTTTGAGTGTAAAACATTGATGTTGACTCCTGCTCTAGTGGCTCGGTACACAGAACGTACACTAGTGGGCCGTGAGGAGAGAGGGCTGCAAACACAGAATCCGCCTTTCTTATTATATTAAAACAAAAATGTGATGCTTTCAGGTGACTTAACATTAGATTTTGTGAGTCGCCTCAATGCCTCCCCAACCAACAGGTGCATTCTGGCCTGTAATTGAAGTGTACAGTAGTAAGACTTTGTAAAACCAGGCCCCCAATCCTCCCCACGCCAGACTGACAAATAACAAACATGCCCCGTGCTGTATTTTAATTTCTTCTAGATGGATTTATAGATATTCATAATCTAATACCAATATATCTGTAATAGGCTTGTATATCGGCCTGGAAAGTATATCAGTCGAGCTCTAACGGAAGAACAGAATAAAGTGATTTTTAATTGAGCCCTGGAGGACAATTGGCTGCCTTTCTTTTCTCCACCGTGAGGTCGGAGGTCAGTGACGGGGACTTGAACCTGGACGCTCCCACAGGCGGGCTTGTCGATTGTCATCTGCTAACTGGGCTTCTCTGTGAGCAGAAGCCAAAGCACAGTTTGACCTATAAACCAGGATTTGGGGTGTGAGTGTAAGCTAAGGTCAGATCCTCCAATCTGCTTAATAAGGTCGTCATCATCTGGCTCATGCTGATCCAGGGCTTCCCTTTTTAATATATATTAGTTTTTTTATATAGTAATTGAACATTTCAGCTTCAGAACGTACTTATATAATATATACATATATATAATATATACATGCACCAGGAGTGACAGGCCAACGGGTCCAGACATGCGTCGGCTGTGTTTTGGATGAATTCTCAGGCTGACTATAAGTACATATAATATAATATAATATATGGTGTGTGTGTATTGGAAAACAGTTGACAGTCCATAATTTGTCAAAGTATTATTTTCACATCAAGTCAAAGTAGCGCAGCAGTTGTAATTTATTGAGCAGCTCAATGTTTTAATGTGGAAATGAGAGGAAGGTGTGCTAATGCTCTGCAGGAACACCGGGGCTTCTGTTTGTCTTTCATACTTAATGTTCATTACATAAATGAAGTTATTTTAAGTTACTTACTTTGCTTGATCATGATGGATACGCGGATATACCGTAACCGCTGCACTAAACACACCGTTAGTATTTACTCAGCCAAACGATGACCTGTGGTTTCAGAATTTAATTTGATCTTTTCTGAGCTCTGTTGAGCAGACGAGAAGCCGTCTCCCCTGACGATGGGTCTCCGTTTACATTTCGTATGAAAGAGCGCTGAAGTGTCGAGAGCTGACGGTCAGACCCGGACTCTCAAGCCTCCTTCAGTGTTTTACCCGTCACACTGACTGTGTGTGTGTGTGTGTGAGCTACAGTCCAGAGGCAAAGGTTTAGCGGTCTCATGATTTATTCATACCACGAGTGACGCTGTTTGTGTGTGAACAGCAGAAGACTTATCAGGGTTTTAAGCTCCAGGCATTAAGATACAAGCTGATCAACGTTGATCTGTAGGTTGATGGATTGAGGAATAAATATTTTCTTCTTCTTCTTCTTCTTCTTCTCCCCCTCTTCTTCCTCACAGGCAACCGGACAAGCTGGTGGTGGTTTGGACGCGCAGGAGTCGGCGGAAATCATCCAAGGTTTGTATTTGATGAGCGGCGTTCTGAAACGAAATGCAAAGAAACAACAAAAAAAAAAGAAGTTTCTCACCTGTGCAAACGTTGTTGTTGTTGTTGTTGTTCCCACTGTCCTGCAGGCTCACAGCTGGCAGCCTGGCATCAAGAACCCCTACAGAGGAGTGGTGGTGTGGCCGGTTCCAGAGAACATAGAGATCACCGTCACTCTCTTTAAGGTAGGCGGCTTATGCAGTCAGCCCTGTTGAGGGTCTTCACTTCGCCTCAAGAACGCCGGCTTTACATTTTAGTTTCATTTCAGTAAACTGTTGACGCATGAAAAGCATTTATTATGCATATTAGATGACTGATATTGTGTAGTTTGAGAATTTCTTGCCAGGACTGTTGACGTGTTTTGATCTGTCCATTAATATAATTTGAACAATATTTTGGTCTGCATAGTAACGTGTGTGTAAGTGACGCTCTCGTAGGGACGGTGTCTGTCACGGTGCCCGGCTTACTTAACATGTGGGCCTCGGTGCTGACGGGCTCAGTATCTGGTTTCCTCTGCCACGAATACCCCTGTACCCGTTCTACTAGTAAAGCACACTGTTATGTCGGCTAAAGCATGGAGAAAAGTCCCCGTCTTGGTTTTCTAGGCCCATCCTGGATTCATACTGCTGTACAGTCTCTCTCTTCTCTGGGCCCGCTTCCACTTCCTGTCCCAGAGGAAGCAATAAAGCTGTTTTTGTAATGAGACTCAAAGCCGCTGAAGGCACAGTTCACCCACATCTGGTTGATAAATAATGAATAAAGTCGGTTCCCATCGTCACGGAGAGACCTGCTCGGCCTCCTAATATAGCTGTAGAACATCTTCAGGGTCACGCTGTAAATTCATGACTACGTAGGCCTCTAGTGTCAGAGGTGGGATCCATTGTTTTCAGAGCTTCAGACGTACGAGGGAGTAAAAGTCAGGATAACTCTGCCGCATGATTCTGACCATCTGGAGTCTCCCAGCCGCACGGACACGCAGCACAAAACCGCTTCAGTCGCCCTTTTTAACAGAAAATATGACGCACCGCCGGCCTAAAACTGTACCAAATCTAACCGCTCGCAATTTGTATACCTGTGCAGAGCGTCGGCTGAAGCGAACCGCGATGTAGAGATGCGCTGCAGCGAAAACGGCCGAGCTCAGCAGGATCGCACCTCGGGGAGGCGTTCGCCGGCAGGCAGCCGGAGTTTCACTTTGCAGAGAGAGAAACGCACCGGAGTTAACTTTAAACCTCAGAGAGCCGAGAAGCAAAAGCGTTTTCCCAGCTCATCAATCAGCTTTAATGCAACCGTTTCTTATCGGTCCAACATGTTAACAACGGCAATATGTCAGATAAAAAAGGTCCTGAAGCTCATGTTTACCAGCAGCACTCAAACACAACGCGGAGAATAAACTGAGGGGGCTGATAATGTCAGGTGGCTTTTAGAAGTAGTTTATGTGGCAGTGAAATGATGGGAGGAGGAGGAAGAGGCAGGTGTGTGTGTGTGTGTGTGTGTGTGTGTGTCCGTCTGTGTGGATGTTGTGTTTGAGTGATGTGCCAGACTGCAGGAATATGGATTTTTCCTGGGGCGTGTCACAGGCGCAGTCAGATAGAAAGGCTGTCGGAGCATGTGTTTGCTTGTGTGTGTGTGTGTGTGTGTGTGTGTGTGTGTGTGTGTGTGTGTGTGTGTGGTACTGAGGACGCAACGAACGATTCTGCTCAGCGTTGATTCTATTGATCCGTTGTTTAGTCTGCGAGAGTCAAAAAAGTAACGGCAACAGAGTTTTACCAAGAGCCCAAAGTGATGTATTAGAAAAGCAAATTGAAGATATTTACTTTGTCCACTTAGTCCAAGAGATGCAGCACGTTTTTGAGACTATTTCCAGCCAATGTTTTGTATTTTAACTTGATAAATTCAGTCTACTTTCTGCATTTAAAAGGCAGATGTTTGTCTTTGGTTTGCATGTACACAATCTGCTGTTAAGAGCGGCCATTAAAACGCATCCCATTACATCCAGATGCGACGCATTGAAACACATTCACATGTTTTCTGTGCGTTGGTTGTGTGTCAGAGCTCCCGGAGGTCAGTGAAGGTCGTCCATAAGACGGAGAGGCTCGCCGTTCTGCTGCCTCCATTACTGTCTCCTCTCATCAGCGCACAGATAAACAGGCAGGAAGGCAGGAAACGAGTACGGTAAAGGAAGAGAGGGAGAACTGGAGAGACGGCATCCGTAGTTTTGTAATTATTCTGTGTTCTCGTTTCGTGATTCAAGGTCGTTTTTATTTCTCTTTTCTGTTCCGTTTGACGTTTTCTTGCCCATTAACAGAAATGTACGTCACCATTCTAAAACCCTCTTGGACTCATTATCGTGTAATTTAAAAGCGACCTCGTTAATTCAAAAACATGGAAGCGCTATAGAGCCGTGAGGAGGACGGATGAACCCGACGAGCCCAGAGACGTCAGGCAGTTCATGAAATGAATCTGCAGTTCATGAAATGCGCTTATTGATCGTCGCTTATGACGCGGTTGCGCGGCGGTTCCTAATTATTTCTGACGCGTTCGTGTTCACGCTGCGACCAAACTGTTTGTGTACGTACAGAAATATAATGTCTATAATGATATTTATCCTGTTTCGGCCCTATATAACCTGTTTACAGTGTACTATCATTGTTTTGACCCTTTATGTGAAGCACCTTGGGGTTTTGTTCATATTTTTAAGCGTGCTATTATAGAAATGAATCAGTTTTATTATTAAGCATTTCTTTTTGTATTGCCCTTGCAGGACCCCCATGCAGAGGAGTTTGAAGACAAGGAGTGGACGTTTGTCATTGAAAATGTGAGTACTCTTTTAGTTTGGGATTGTGTGCCTTGCTTAAAGGCACCTGGACGCTCACTTCCAATGACATCATGACAGATGCATAACGCTGCATTAGATAGATGTATACTTTATTCATCCCCAAGAGGAAATGTGAAATGTGTTTGTCACAGTAGCAAGCAAGGTTACATAGAACAAATATAGGAATGAAAATACTCAATATGTACAACAAAACTCAATATATACAACAAATTATCAGAGCGTATTAATTTAGGAAATTAAACAATAAAGAAAGTGCAAAAATGCAGAGTATATGAAGTGAATAAAAGCATGTACAGCGACTAACAAACAACAAAAACGCTGCAAGGGCTGTTGATGTTGAATCAATTACACGTGCAGGTTCTGCCACCTTGTGGTCGGGATCGGCTATGACACGCTTCTGACTTTCATCATGTTGGCACACATGGTGTGTGTGTGTGTGTGTGTTTTATGGTGGTAACAGCCTGCATTCCTACGAGCGAGTGTGAAGTGTCGTCCACACCCGAGGCTGTGAAAACCTCAGGTGTGATTTGAGTTGTAACTCGAACACTAACAAGTGTTGGCCCGACCTAAATGTGTATTTATACATTTTGTCACATCATTCAAACTCCTGTTTTCTGACGCCACGCAGTACGAGATGGAAAGTATTAGACTCGCGGTGAACGACCGAACACAGGGAAGGAGCAATGTGGTAAAAAGTGAGGGATGGATTGAGGAAGGGGAGGAAAAGAGACCCGATGCCAGGAAGCTGGAAACTTGGCGTTCACAAGTGCTTTTCTGTGTTTTCTACGTCTGCTGGAGTCTGGCCTGTGACATGTTTACACACGGGCCTTTCTTAGCGTATGACTGATGCTTTATGTGCACTGAAGTGCTGCAGTGTCTCCTAAACTCTCCTCTGGGACTTTGGACTCTATTTCCCCAAGTTTTATGTGTCAAACTGTCCGAGAGCGACAACAACTTCTCTCCGTTTATCGAAGCGCGCTGCCATTTACTTCCACTAAAAGAGCTCGTTTTAGCTCTGATTGTTTAGAAGTGCTTGACAAGATTATGGAAAGAGTCTCGCTCCTCCATTAGAAGTCAAGTTCTGAAATCTCTGGAGGCGGCAGGGCAGGAAACGTAGCTTATTGCCATCTAAAAAAATAAATAATGTAATGTATAAAGCTGATTTTAATAGTCTACGGATATTCAGAGTCGGTCACGATCCGAACAAAACAGATCAAGCAAAACGTGGAGAACAACATTTTTATTTCTGTCGGGTTCTTTCCGTAATGTTCACCAAAACACAAAATATCAATCCGAGCCGTCGGTGGCAGAAATAAACTCTTCTAGTGGACGTGAAGGTGACATCGACGCTGAACCGTTTAACACCTCGTTGTCCTCGTTTGTCACAAAAACAAGGTCCACACCAAAGAGACGCTTTGAATGTACACCGTCTGTGTTGGTGACATTAGAGGGAAAACACAACGGCATCTATAGTCATTTGTCAGAGCGATTAAAATGGATGATGAATCTGCCAGATCAGAGATGAGGATCTGTCGCGTGTGTTTGTGCCGGTCAAGGTTTTTGTAAAGCCCAGTTTTTAAAGATCAGGATTAAAGTCTTCAGCACGTTTTCCAAAAGAAATGCAAGCCCTGACACGCGCCCACTAAAACTGCCGGAGAAGAATGTGATTCACCTTCGGCAGGAAGTGTCCTTTTAAACTTTAGTCACGTTTGAGAGGTTCTGAGTGACGAAGAATCCTTTATTATGAAAACTCAAAAGTCAAAAACTTTGCATCACTAGCGATCAGCGAGGATCGACCTTTTTTTTTAAGAATGCGGGAGAAGGAAAGCGTCGGCGTCCGAGCGGCCGCTGTCACTTCCTGTACGCGTCAAGCTCAGAGGAACGCCGGCAGAGACGGCTCCACCTTTTCTCCTCTTTGATAGAAAGCCGAGAAGACAAGCAGGTCAACCGGTGTTCTCTGGCCGGAGCGTGGGAGAGAGCGGAAAGAGAGCAAGAAAGGGGGGAGGAGGAGGAGACGAGTGTGTGGGTCTGTCTCTGCATACCTGACTAATGACAGAAAGATCAAAGCGGCAGCGGCGGCCTGACAGCAGGAATGGAAAGGAGGGAGGAAAGGATTGAGGAAAGGAGGGAGGAAAGGAGGGAGGAGGCGGCAACCTTCCACCCTCACACGCTCAGATACAGAGGCAGGGGAATGATGAAATGATGGCAAAAGCAGAAAGAGAGAGAGAGACTAATGGAGGGATTTAAGGTTAAAAAGTATTTAATGAATTCACAAATAATTAGCATACCTTCAGACTCTTACGGGTGTTGTTAATAATAATATACTTTATTGATATAGCACCTTTCATACAAGAAATGCTGCACAATAAAGGAAATTAGACATAGAATGGAAATTAAACCGGGATGAATGACACACTAATGACAATAAGATGGAAAAATAAAACACACTTGATTAAAATTTTATTTAAATTAAAGAATAAGTGCAAAAGAATTTAAGATTTCGGCAAAAAAATAAGATAAAATAGAATACAAAGAATGCATATCACTAGATGGAAAATACAACTCACTGAATAATGATAATACAAATATAGTTAAATATATTAAAACCCAGCAAATGGGACTGAGTCAGAGTTTAGGCTCATTGCTGACCAGCTGATCTGAGGAAACCAGCTTTGAGGACCACACACACACACTCACACTCACACACTCACACTCACACACACCCCGGCAGCTTTCATATAAACCTTGAGACATTAGTTTACCTTGTTTGGTACTTGAGTGTCACCTGTAGAGGACGATCGCTGATGAGACAGACTGACGGACGTTTAAAATGTGCAGGAAGCCTCAACAAAGTGTCTTTTTTCTATTTTAAAAAATTCAAAATGACATTTTAATTGTGTTCCTGCGTCCGTTAACGAAGCGGATGATCAGAATGTGCTTCATAAAGCGACCACCAGAGGGCAGTCTAGGATCTGTCACCCGGTGCCACATCTGCTGGATCAGCCTCTTATGTCACACAGTGTTTGTGTGTCAATAAGAAAGTCTTTGTGCGTCCGCATGTTTGTGTTGCTGCAAAGGTGTCCAAACGCGTTACACGCGTGTGCGTATCTGATCACGTTTACTTCTGACTCTGCATGCGTGTGCTTGAACGCATCGACAGCTCGGGTCCCCTTTTTCAGGTGGAAGCGAATATAAAGTCGTGCGGCATGAATGAATGAATGAGCGCTGCAGGAACAGAAGAAGAAGAGGTGAGTTCTCCTGACCCCTCATCAGACGGCGCAGGAGAAAGGGGGAAGAATACTCCATTGTGCCCGAGCGCGCCCGGAGATGATGAAATTCCAGATCCCTGGCGCTGTGGCGTCGTCTTAATCTGGGGCCCAACCTCGCGCTGGGCTAATCCCTCCCCGTCGAATTACCGGCCCCCGGTTTGATTGTATTTTGTCATTGAAAACGGCAGTGTCAAACACTACCTTTCTCCTCCCTCTCCTCTATTTGTTCGTCTGCCAAGGCGAATCGCATAATCAAAAGACGGAGAGAGAGAGAGAGGTGGAGGCTGGAAGCGGCTACACGCTAGTATCTCTAAATTGCATGCTACCCTTGCCTTTCACCCTCTTTCAAATAGGCAAGTATTATCAAAAAGGTGTGCAAATTGAGAGTCAAAAGATTGGACGGCTATATTTGAAGGCATTGTGCTGACAGGCTCGTGTGTGTGTGTGTGTGTGTGCGCGCATGGAGAAGGGTGGTTAATGTGTGTGTCTGTGTGTATTCTCTCTGCGTTTGCATATCAACCAAAGCTGGAGATGGTAGACCAACTTCCCTCATCTTCAAAGCTTTGAGGGGAGGATTGAAATAACGGACACACACACACACACACACACACACACACACTCTGGACTGTTGTGTATAAAGTGAGAAGCTATCATGTCTGAATACATTGAATACACAGCGTTACACACTCCAACCCCCCCTCATCTCTCTCCTATTTAAAGTAACACTTCACCTTTTTCCTCCTCTCTCTCTCTCTGACATCAGTCACTCAGAAACTGACTGCTGTCAAATCATCGCTTGACAGCTAGTCTGCTGCACGTTTCCACATTGTAAATATATATATATATATATATATATTTTTTTTTTAAGGCCACTTAATGGCTCTTTTTTTATTTTTATTTTGCTCACTTTTTATTTAGTTTTCAACAACATAACATATATTTTCAGACGGTCACATTCTTTGTCAATTTTTCAGTTGAGTCTTGGTACACATGATATTCAGGTACAGTGTACAACACACATTAATGGCTCTTTTAATACTTTAAACCTACACAACCACTACATTCAAGGTGTTTTTATGCTGCATAAAGATTTGTCACAAATACAGAAATGTAAAAAAAGAGAACGCGTGTGTAAAGGAAAACGATGCAAAAGATATTTAATATATAACGATTGTATGTTATCATATGCGACTACTTTTCCTTTCTAATCGTTTTATATAACATTTTACAATTCTGTCTTTGCCCTTTTATGTAAAACACCCGATGAAAACGTATCTTTTCTAGAACATTTGCTTAGTTTTAATTAAGTGTCACGTCTGTCCGCTGACCAATGTGTTTCCTTCACCTGTGTGCAGAATATTCACTCGCTCCTCTTCCTCCCTCTTCCTCCCGTCTGTCGTGGACCTCGTCCAACTCCATCAAGGCCGTCTCTCCGCCACATTCCTCCCACTTGGCGCACACTCGTACGGTCACACACAGCCACGATCCACCTCCATCACCTTAGAGACCGTGTGTGTGTGTGTGTGTGTGTGTGTCTCTCCCTGTCTGGAACGCATTACGTAGGCCAGTGGCTTGTGAGCGCTGACTGGGCCTCCGGGAAGAAAAACACAATTATTTCAGCCCTCGGCTATTCACGCAAAGGTGACAAAAGCTGGTATGAAGTATGAAATCCCAAAAGTTTCTCCCGCGCCGGGGCCGACAAATTGGGATTAATTTGCGCTCGTGTGCACGCATGTGTCTCCAAAAGTTTTCACCTTTTTTTTTTGCTCGTCTCCCATTTCTTAAATAGTTTGGAGAACTCAAAGAGGCGTAATTTATTGCGTTAGAAAGGAAGAGCGCGTGTTCGTTGGAGTGTGCGCACAGTGTTAATTTAGAATAACGCACGCTTTTATAGTTAAATATAGTGTGTGTGTGTGTGTGTGTGTGTGTGTGTGTGTGTGTGTGTCACTGTAGGGAGGCGAGGGGTTCTTAGTATGGGATCACACGTTCACACACGCTTTCCAAATTAAATTATCTAATTAATCGCCCTGAGGAGAGGCAACAGATGCTGGTGATTACCCCCCATGCCGGGACCCCTCCCTGCGGCGTCACACACACACACACACACACACACACACACACCCCGATTACAACTCTAAATGCTGTCGTTTTCTGCCACTGTGCAGCTAAATTGTATTATTTTTGTTCATTGGAGCACAGACGGCATTATGGGACTGAATAAGAAAATGAAGGCGCACGCAATATGGAGCAAATTACTCCACAGAACTAAGCTGCCAACGTGTGTGTGTGTGTCTGTCTGTGTGGGTGTCGATGGTGAGAAACTGCACCTGTGTCTGGAGATGTGTGTGTGTGTGTGTGTGTGTGTGTGTGTGTTGTAGGTGGCAGTGGAGGCCGGGTGGTCCCTCCTGTCGCCCTAATAGGCTTACTGGCCCCCTAATCCACACCACACCACCCTGTCACATGGCTGGTCTGCTGACTAACGGCTACCACCGCCCTGTGTGTGTGTGTGTGTGTGACTACGTCTCTGCAGGTGTCGTACTCGTGTGTGTCTGTGACTGTGTGTCCATTTGTTCTTTATTTGGTGTGTGTGTGAGCACGAGTGTGTTTTTAATAATAAAAACCATCCAGCTTCTCAAATGTGAGAATCTGCTGCTTTAAATAAAGTTAAATATTGATTTGGATGCACCGATCGATATACGTAGATATAAATGTACTGATTTAGATTTTTACTCAAATAATGATATAAAATAATTTAGAAACAATATCTCTAATATTTTATAATAACTAAAAGATTTGTTTGCTAAATAAATAAAAAAGGATACTTCTACTAATATTGCCCTTTTTTGCTGCGGTACTTTTTAATACATCTAATCATGTTTCTACACACACACACACACACACACACACACACACACACACACACACACACACACACAAGCTTTTGGCACACTATCGCCTGGCACACACACCATATCTTCCATCTGTCTGTGTGTGTGTGTTTTTGCTTACATGCATGTGTTTGTTAATTAACTGATTAAACTGTTGCCCCCGATGATGCGGCGGCTTTGCTTCTGTGTGTGTGTGTGTGTGTGTGCGTCATCGTTTTTCACACCGTCTCTGTTTGTGTGCGACTTTGCATTCAGTCTTGTTTTGTCTGCCGAACTGTTTTGTCTTTGCTCTGTTTGTTCTGACGTCTCGCGTCCTTGTGTTCTTGTACGCCCCCTGCGTGCGTGCGTGTGTGTGTGTGTGTGTGTGTGTGTGTGTGAGAGACACACACATGTTTGCGTGTGTGACTTTGTATTTGTGTGTCTCGTCCCACTGGTCCAGGTTGTGACCTCGGCTTTCATCTCCTCAGTCTGAGGCTCCTGCAGCCCGCTGAGCGCCGCTCTCCGCCAACAACGCAGCAGATGTCACCACACACACACACACACACACACACACACACACACACACACACACACACACACACACACACACACACACACACACACACACACACACACAGTGTCTCTCTCTTTCATAAACGCATATACAGGCTCAGTGCATGTGTACACATACAGTATATAAACACACACACACACACACACTATAGATACATTTCTTGCCCACACACACACATGCAGAGTCTGAACCGGCACAAACAGGTTTTGTTTTGCCTCATACAGCGTGACGTCTGACCCCCAAATAAACATCAAAACACAAGTGTCACCAGGGAAAACATCCGTATTACCTGTGTGGCCTTCACACGAAGCCTAAGTCAGTGTGTGTGTGTGTGTGTGTGTGTGTGTGTGTGTGTGTGTGTGTGTGTTTTGACTGGAGATGTTGTCGTTCCAAACTGTGGATCACACACAACTTAAAAGGTAGAGCGGGTCGTCTTCCAATCGGAAGACACAGGTTTGATCCCCAAGACGCTGAACCCCTAATTTGCTGTTCCATCGGTGCGCGAATTTCAATTAGTCTCGAGTCCTGATGGGCAGGTGGAGCCTGTGTGTGTGTGTGTGTGTGTGTGGGGTGAATGGGTGAATGTCAACATTTAGAGCACAGCTCCTTGAGTGGTCGTAATATTTAGAAAAGCCGCGATAGAAATGAAAGTCTGTTTCAGGTGGAAAAGACTCGCCTGCTGACAGTCCACACACTGTGTGTGTGTGTGTGTGTGTGTGTAATGGGCTGACACACACACACACACACACACACACACACACTAACACCCATGCTGGCAATGTTCAGCACAGGTGTCTGCTGTATCAGGTTGGTTGGTGTAAAGTTAGGCTTGAACAGTGAAGTGAAGCAATAAGACTTGGAGCAGGTGGACTGAGTTAGTTCAAGGTGTGGCGTTTGTTGTTTTAAGGTGTGTTATTTGTTGTTTTAAGGTGTGTTATTTGTTGTTTTAAGGTGTGTTATTTGTTGTTTTAAGGTGTGTTATTTGTTGTTTCGTCACGTATAGTCTGTTCCCGTGTCCTCAGGCTGCAGAGCGTCCATGCAGATGAGGTCGTTGTGGTTCTTTATGTTCTCCACCTCGTGTCTCGTGTAAATCCGTTTTTTTAAATACTTCCCGTCTCATCGGCGGCTCTCAGTCGTGCGTTATTGTCTGCCAGATCCTTTTTTGTTGTTGTTGTTGTTATCGCATCTATGAGGTCGTCCTTCACGGCTTCACGTCCCGCCGGCTAATCGGACTCTTCCTCATCCGTCTTCATCCTCGCCTCACCTTGTTTTGACATCATGTCTCACGCGGCGATGATGGGTGGTCGGGCAGTCGCGGTGCGACGTGAGGACACAGGAACAGTTTTTTTTATTTATTTTTATTTTTAATCTCCATCTCTGGGTTATTTATTTTTTCCCCTGTGCGACTTAAGATGGCTGCTCGCGATGCAGACAAGGCCTGTGTGGCCCGCAAAACAGTGCCCTCTGCAAATCCCCCTGTTTATCCACAAGCTTGACCCGCTGGGCCTGCGTGGGCGGCCGGGTCGCTGTGTGTGTGTGTGTGTGTGTGTGTGTGTGTGTGTGTGTGTGTGTGGGCGCGACAGAATGTGTGTGTGTGTGGAGATGAACTTAGGTTAAACTTGTGTGCAGGGTGACTCGTCTGACACTATCTCTTTGACATCCGCTCACAGTGAGTACGTGCAAGTGTGTGTTCGTGTATGAGCATTTTAGGGAGTACACACACACGCACGCACGCACACACACACACACAGAGTTACTGGCAAACTGAGGCGACTGTTCTGCTAAGTGGCAATGAATAGGGTCTTGTGATGTGCTCCGGTGCCGGCGCTAAGCCAGCCACTGACAGTTAGACTGATCCCCAAACACGTCTCTGTCTCTGTTTGGGATATAAATCTGTACTCGGAGAACCGCACCCACAGAGGGACGGGGTCAGGAATGAGATGCGTCCTGCAGTGAAGACACACATGTGGCGAAGGACACATTTCCACGGTGAGAGGCGCTTGTCAAAATCTGCTTCCGATGTTCTTTAATGCCTCCAAGTGATCGACATAAATAACGAGACCATCGGTGAGAAGATTTCTATTCGTGTGTAGTTCTGAGGAAACCAGATGACATCATGCAGGTTCACCAGAACCTCCTTCAGAGACCAGTCCACAAGGACCGACACTAAATAAAAGTTCCTCATAGTAAACACAGTCTGCAGGGCGACCTTTGACCCCTTAATGCTTGTTCGCTACGAGGCGCCTTTTGAATCTGCAAATTAAATATCATGTTTCACCATTTCCACATTGACACACTTGGATATGTGTGTGTGTGTGTGTCTGTGTGTGTCTCGCATGTAGATGCACATAAACAGAATTGGGGAACCCTATTGTTCTTTCGTGGAAAAGGAATTTCAAAGAACACACACACACACACACACACACACACACACACACACACACACACACACACACACACACACACACCCCAGCTCCTTATCCAACCCCTCCACTAATTCCCCCTTGGTAGAAGGTGTTCATTGTTTCTCTTTCATTCTAATCTCTCCCTCTCTTCTTTTTAAAATCCATATTAGATTCTCTTTGAGTTGGCCACAATCGGAGGCACCGGAGCAGAGCATCACCCGGCTAATGCTCTTTGTCTCCCCAGATTTGTCACTTAGCATGGAGAGGACACCTTTGTCATGGAGCAGGGTGGGAGAGAGGCAGACTCTCACTTGGGGCAATTGTTTCTTGTCGCAGGCCATCTTAAACCTCCCTCCCCCTTAAGCAAATCAGCTTTGCTCTGGATTAGGGCCGTATCATAGCCCGAAAACAGCTGAAACAAACGGATCTTTTAAAGTGAGGATTGAGTGGATGTGGAGATTCTGATTCCCAAAAGTCCCGGTGTTGTCTTCACCTGGAAAGCATCATTTGATATGAAGAGGATCCAGACTGAGATCTCGCTTGGGACCTTATCGACCAAACCCTTGAGCCGCTCGGCGTCAAGCGCTCCAACGAGATGGGAGGCGCACCGCGAGGAGAAGTTTAGCTTTATTTTGGCTGCACGTCGTGGTCGTACCGTGAGATCCCGACGGATGCTTTGATAACACTTCCGTGGGTAAAGTGAGTGTAACCGGTCAGAAGAGATGACTCCTGGGAAAGAAGACGGCAACCTCCGGTTCTGAAGAGTGAAGCCAACGCTGAAGTATCGTAAAACCAGCAGGGGGCGACTCCTCTGGTTGTATAGAAGTGTATATACTTCATGTGTTAAAGCTGCATTCTCTCTCCTGACCACCAGGGGGCGACTCCTCTGGTTGTATAGAAGTATATGCTTCATGTGTTACAACTGCATTCTCTCTCCTGACCACCAGGGGGCGACTCCTCTGGTTGTATAGAAGTCTATGCTTCATGTGTTAAAGCTGCATTCTCTCTCCTGACCACCAGGGGGCGACTCCTCTGGTTGTATAGAAGTCTATACTTCATGTGTTAAAGCTGCATTCTCTCTCCTGACCACCAGGGGGCGACTCCTCTGGTTGTATAGAAGTCTATACTTCATGTGTTAAAGCTGCATTCTCTCTCCTGACCACCAGGGGGCGACTCCTCTGGTTGTATAGAAGTATATGCTTCATGTGTTAAAGCTGCATTCTCTCTCCTGACCACCAGGGGGCGACTCCTCTGGTTGTATAGAAGTCTATGCTTCATGTGTTAAAGCTGCATTCTCTCTCCTGACCACCAGGGGGTGACTCCTCTGGTTGTATAGAAGTCTATGCTTCATGTGTTAAAGCTGCATTATCTCTAATGACCACCAGGGGGCGACTCCTCTGGTTGTATAGAAGTCTATATAAATGACTCTACTTCTCTCTTGATGTATTCCCTCAGTAAACATTGTAAACATGAGTTTATGTCTCAATCTCTAGTTTCAAGTCTTCTTCAATACAGCATGATGTTCATTTAGTAAATTATGGTCATTTAGAGTCAAACAGACCATAAAGCAGGGGACGCTTTAGGGGCGGGGCTACAAGGTGATTGACAGGTGGACACTACGTCAGATATGGTTCCCTCCTCCGTTCACTGGTGGCAAAAACAAAGATGGCGACGGCCAAAATGCCAAATGGCTTCAAACTGCAGACGACAAACATTATTTCTTTATCGCTGTTCTTTAAACAGTTTTATTGCTTTCATTGTGACAAAATGAGCCAGATTCTGTATCAACAATTACCGAGTTAGTTTTCTGCAGTAGACGAACCTCCTTCATTTGAAATCAAACCTGTCCAACTTTATATATACACACACACACACACACACACACACACACACACACACACACACACACACACACACACACACACACACACGGTGATGTTATTGGCCATTCTAGTCTCTCTGATGGCCAGAGATGGTGGAAAAAATGATGATCAGGCGCTTCGTAGACCAGGAATGAACTCCTGCTATAATCCCGTGGACCTGTCTCTCTCTCTCTCCGTCTCTCTCACCCGCTCTACGTCTCTTTCCATCAGTTTTCTTGCTATCCACCTCTGTCTTCTGTACCCATCTCTCTCTCTCTCTCTCTCTCTCTCTCTCTCTCTCTCTCTCTCTCTCTCTCTCTCTCTCTCTCCATTTCTT
Organism: Myoxocephalus aenaeus; assembly: GCA_038501785.1. Lineage (NCBI taxonomy): Eukaryota > Metazoa > Chordata > Actinopteri > Perciformes > Cottidae > Myoxocephalus > Myoxocephalus aenaeus. Next base: position 12,874 of record JBAMJR010000022.1, on the reverse strand, counting down.
GACCACCTCCCCCCCTCATGTCCCTTTCTCTCTCTCTCTCCAGCAGAAGTGCAGAGCCAGGGCTTTTGGCTGCTGGTAATTTATTTTCCCATTAGCCCCCTGTCTGAAGTGCATGCTCTGTGTGTGTGTGTGTGTGTGTGTGTGTGTGTGTGTGTGGGCTCTGAGGGCCACCCAAAAGAAAGAGCCGAAGAGAGGAGGGCACCCTGGACACGCTGATAAGACGAGAGAGAGAGAGAGGGAGGCCGGGTGGGAGGAACAGAACTGAAGGGAGACAGACCAGATATGAGATATTGGCTCGGTGTCCGTCTCAGCATTTCTGCTGGTTGTGCCTTACGATGCAGACGAGTCAGAAAAGCTCAAATGGCAGATTTCATGGACCGATCGGCGTTGTTTTAAAGGTTTAGTCGAGTCCATTAATTGTTTGTCATCTATCGAACAGAAGCCGAACAGCTTCTCGTTGCAGCTCCTCGGCTGGAGGATTCACTGCTTTTCATGTTTTTAATGGAACTGCACATTTAACTTCTTTGAGTTTTGGACGACTGTCGACTAAAGCGAGACATCCGCTCAGTCCAGAGGGTTGACTAAACTTTATAAATGATTACCATTATTTTTAGTTTGATCGTGAGCATATATATCAAGTGTCTGGTGTCTTTAAGGGTGATGCAGTATTCACCAAACGGTTTAATGGATGATTTAATTGTTGGTTGCATCCCCAGTGTTCACATCCTCGACGCTTAGATCTCATCCTGAGGAGTTTTTGATCTTCAAGCTACAGAATGTCTTTTAGGGCTCTGCTGTTTATATATTCATTAAACGCGTGCGCTTATACATACATGTTGCTTTTCCTGTAATCCCTGCCCAGTCAACGTTGCTTCTCATGTATTTATTTTGCAGCATGTTTAACGGCTTTAATGTAAATGTGTGCGTCGGGTGCATAAATACACATCAGAGTCCAGTGTGACCTCGGCAGGAGGTCATTGGCTCTTTGAGGCTTTTACATCTGGAGGTTTCATTAACGTTGTTGAACCTCTGGAATGTTGCTGTGTGCGTTTGGCCTCGCTGGTTCGTCCCCAGTCAAACGCTCTCCTCTCCCAGTTGGGATTAGACCTTTTAAGGGCCGGTTGGTTTGTGACTCTCCTCCTTTCATCTGCTGCCATCAGAGGCAACCCGCTTTAAAGACATTCCTCTCTCTCTCTCCTTCTCACACACACACACACACGTTTATGTTTTATCCGTCGACTCATCATCAATACGTGACGTCGCCTACAGATTATTGGCTTCCCAAGAAAAGAGGTATCATGAGTCGGCATGAATGAAATTAAACGTGTTTTTCAATGTGGCCTTTAAGCGCGGCGGAACCAGTTTTGGTTCCAGACTTTTTTTTTTTCTTCTTTTCCCCTGTGTTTGAGTCGTCGTAGGAACCCCAAATGAAATCCAATACTTGTGTTTATTGTATGTATTTGTTCAGCAAAGTCTTGGGGAAAAAAAATGTATATCTGCAAAAAAACACTTTAAAAAGATATTTTGATCAAAACTATGAACATCCAGCACGATATGAGCAAGATTTCCTCAAAAATGCCTCCTTGAGCGGTCACCGAGTTTTTCAAACTGTATTAATGTGCCCTAACAACAGCCCACGTACTAATAACACAGCTTTTTGGAAAGATTAGGACCTAAATAATCAGAATCTGCAACAAACATCACAATAGAACACAGCATTTGGGTGTTCAAAGGAGTTTCAGTCAAAAAACTGTGTCGTTCGGTTAAAAAATGTAGTTTACGTGAATACTTAAACGTAACGGTTACTTTAATCATGTTTCACAGCAGGTGTCTCTTCTTGTAGCAATTTAAATGAAGTTAAACAACGATGTGTTGTTGTTTTTTGTCTGATAATAGGAGCACCCTGTTTTTAAAGGGTTAATACTAAAAGCAGGGATGGTCGTGGCCCACTTGGTGCTTTTTGTTTCAGGTGGTCCCCTGTGCGTTTTCAGATGTCCTTCATTAGGACTTCGTGAGGCTCCAGCTGTCGGTGTTTTGTTTGTTTACCCTTCTGATCGCTGCTGTACGCCGGTCTGTCCCAGATCCAGTTTCTTTGTGTTCCACAAAAAGGAGCTCAGTGTCGTTCTAAACCCAAAACTACTGCACACACTGTGCCGTAATCTGCCGTCCTCTCCCCTTTAAAACAAGACTAATCCGGCTCTTGTTGTGACTAATCTCCTCTCTTCAATCTCCTGCTTCTCCCGCTTTCCCGCCACTGTTTGTCAACCTTGTGGGGGACGAGGTGGCGCCCAGAGAAATATGTTTTCATTTTGGTGTGGTGGCATTTATCCATAGTCTGTATATATGAGAAGTGGACGTAGATCGTCTACCACGGTTTTGAAGCCTTGAGTTCGGTGATTTCGCCGTCGCCATCTTGGATTTCGGGCGTTTTTCCCGCAACCAGAGAACAGAAGTGATCATATCTGTGCTGAGGAGTGACGTAGAGACGCCGTATACGTCTATTGGTGTCGACCTGTCAATCACCTTGTAGCCCCGCCCTAAAGCGTCCCCTGCTTTATGGTCTGTTTGACTCTAAATGACCATAATTTACTAAATGAACATCATGCTGTATTGAAGAAGACTTGAAACTAGAGATTGAGACATAAACTCATGTTTACAATGTTTACTGAGGGAATACATCAAGAGAAGTAGAGTCATTTATATAGACTTCTATACAACCAGAGGAGTCACCCCCTGGTGGTCAGGAGAGAGAATGCAGCTTTAACACATGAAGCATAGACTTCTATACAACCAGAGGAGTCGCCCCCTGGTGGTCAGGAGAGAGAATGCAGCTTTAACACATGAAGCATAGACTTCTATACAACCAGAGGAGTCGCCCCCTGGTGGTCAGGAGAGAGAATGCAGCTTTAACACATGAAGCATAGACTTCTATACAACCAGAGGAGTCACCCCCTGGTGGTCAGGAGAGAGAATGCAGCTTTAACACATGAAGCATAGACTTCTATACAACCAGAGGAGTCGCCCCTGGTGGTCAGGAGAGAGAATGCAGCTTTAACACATGAAGCATAGACTTCTATACAACCAGAGGAGTCATCCCCTGGTGGTCAGGAGAGAGAATGCAGCTTTAACACATGAAGCATAGACTTCTATACAACCAGAGGAGTCGCCCCCTGGTGGTCAGGAGAGAGAATGCAGCTTTAACACATGAAGCATAGACTTCTATACAACCAGAGGAGTCGCCCCCTGGTGGTCAGGAGAGAGAATGCAGCTTTAACACATGAAGCACAGACTTCTATACAACCAGAGGAGTCACCCCCTGGTGGTCAGGAGAGAGAATGCAGCTTTAACACATGAAGCACAGACTTCTATACAACCAGAGGAGTCGCCCCCCGGTGGTCAGGAGAGAGAATGCAGCTTTAACACATGAAGCATAGACTTCTATACAACCAGAGGAGTCGCCCCCTGGTGGTCAGGAGAGAGAATGCAGGTTTTAAGACTCTTCCGTATGGACTTCACCCGGCAGAACCGGAGGTTGCCGTCTGGGTTTAACTTAAAAAAACTGATCCACAAGGACGAGGTGGGTCTTCTAGAGAAGAGACATCCTGTGTGTGTGTGTGTGTGTGTGTGTGTGTGTGTGTGTCACAATGTGACAGTACACATAAAAGCCATTTGCACAGTTCATTCCATTATTAAGACCATTGTTATTGTAATTCACTGATAGCATTGCACGCCTTTTATGTTCATTGTTGCCTTTTTAAAAATACACACTGCTCGGGGAAAAAGGAAAAAATAAATCCTCACATATAATAGTAGCAGATGAATAAATTGGTCTTAATCTGAGCGACTGTGTGTGTGTGTGTGTGTGTGTGTGTCTGTAGAGTGCGGTATGCATAGGTGGTATGTAAAAAGGCCCGCCGTTATCAGTTATCAGGGGAGGCCAAATTGACACAGAGGAATCACTCCATTGTGTGCGGATTCAAAGAGAGATGTGAGCACATTGGATGTCTCCATTTCCAATAACGGTGACCTTGAGGCAGGAGGAAGAGCGCCCCCACACCTCCAGTCTGCTGACTGCTGGAATCAACCACAGCCAGCTGATTTTGGGCTAATCGCTGCCACCTCAGGGTTATTCTATAGTAAATTGAGTTTGAGGCGCTTTTTATTTTTTTTCTGCTCCGTGTGAACACAAACTACAAAAAGGCCCGAGTGCCGCTCGGAGTGGAACATTTTGAATCCCGACTGCGTTAACGAGAGGAGGAGGAAGTCCTGCTGATTTTGGAAGAACGGTGAGGGAGAGGGAGGAAGAGATGCAAAGAGAGAGAGAGGGAGAGAGAGAGGGAGAGACCTGGAACAAACAGGTGACTCGTCTTAACGGAGTCGCAGTGAAACTGACCTCAGGTTGTCCCTTTCATCCAGTTTAGGATTGTTTTGTTTAGTGGCAGCAGGCTTAAGTCCGATAATCATCTGCTTTGTGTGGAACCAGTGATTCGTCACTTATCTTCATCTTCATCATCATCATCATCACGGTGATACCAGAGTTTTTTAAATCTTCTATCATCCTCAACAGTACACTAAACATCGCCACACACACTCTCTTCAGGTCACCGAGTGTTTCTACTTCTTAAATCTTCATGGAGCGCTTTAGACAGTAGACGTATTATAGTATTGTACCGCGGCGCCGTAACCACCGGCTCATTTTGAAGAAATAAAGAAATAATGTTTCTTAAAATAAGGAGGAAAAAACAACAACATTCATTTAAGTTCATTCGTTTGCTCCCAAACAGAAATGTGGGAACTTTGTCAGTTGGGCAATAGATGATGTTCAACATCGATCATTCAAATTAAACACCGATCGACTGGTGACCCGTGTTAAAACACCATTAGCTGATTGGGGGGTGTGTGTGTGTGTGTGTGTGTGTGTGTGTGCGTGCGTGCGTGCGTGTGCGTTTTATTTTTTTTATTGTGTGTCCGACCAGATCGGTACAAAGAAGCCAGCTTCCTGTTTCAGCACTCAGCCTAATTAATCCATCTCTCGGTGACAAAGGGGACTCCCGCCCCCTCCTTCCTCCTGCCCCCGTCCCATTGGCATTTTGGGGGGCACGGGGGTTCAGTAGGACCCCCGGGCGCGGCGCCCCGCCTGCCCTGACCCCCGCCCCCCCACCAGGGGAGCATCTGTGGATCGATGCCGGGGCCAGCTGGCACCAGGGGAGAGCGGGGCAGGACTCTACCAAGTCACCCAGTCAATCATGCAATTAATGAGGCCGTGCAGAGAAACTGCAGGCGGGTTTGATCACTTATTATTATTATTATTATTATTATTATTTATTTTATTTGTTTCAAACGTGTCACAAAACTGTAAGTCAGAGCGAGCTGTCGGTCTGAACCGATGCTCTGCAGTTGAACTGAGCTGCAGCTAGGGGGCAGCATACAGCCATCTCCCTCCTCCTTTCTATCAATCTCTTTTTCTGTCCTCTTTTCTCTCTCTTTCCCGCTCACACACACACACACACACACACACACACACACACACACACACACACACACACACACACACACACACACAGGTATTTAGTCTCTGGGCTCAGACAGAGAGCGTATTGATGGTCCCATTCTCTCTGTAATAAATTAAACTTCTGCATTGTCCTTCCCTTTCATTTTACACATTGTCACCCTAATCCCAGCATCCCCCCCACCCCCCACCCCCCCACCAACAAACACACACACATGCACACACGTTGATTGACAAGCAGCATCCGGGGAAATGGAGCAGATTCCCATTGTTTGCTGTCCCTACTGAAATCTGTTGAAACGGTTATTCCATTCTTGCGCCGGGGTATTTGCATATCCTTAAGTATTTCCTATTTTCAAGACTCCCCTCCTTCTCCTCCCCACCGTCCCTCCTCTCTGCTAAATCCCCTCTTCTTAAGTGTTTGGTGCATTTAGCAAATTCATTCATAACGTATCTACATGCCCTATTAGCTTAGTCTAATAGCCGGGGTGTAATCTGCAGAGAGATAGGAGGTGCAGAGTTCTGCTCCCATCTTCCTCCTGATGGGCTGTTATGAAACGTCATTCTGTTCCACAGCGAAAGCGACAAAGCTCAAATGTCAGCACGAAATGTCAAGTGGCCTCTCTAGTCAATCGCTCGGTTTCTTCAGTTTTTTTTTTGTATTATTTAATTATTGGTCGGAGCGAGGAGCGAGAGATGGAAGGATAGGAGGGTGAGACGAAAGGAACGGAGGGACGGAGGTCAAAGGAACAATTTCAGGTTTACCGTCTCGTACCAAAGCAACTCTAGAGTTTCCTCAGCCGGTCTGAGACGCACAACCTTTTCCTTTTTGGACGACACGAGCTCCTCAGACTGAGACGGAACGAATAGATGCTTTTAAATGAGTTCTGAATCAATGAGTTGGTCTACTGGTTGTTTTTTACAGCGTCCTATTGATGAGAAAATGAGGAATGTGGGGAAAGAAAGAACTAACGAACCGAAAACATGAGCAAGTACAGAGATGTTGGTGTATGTGCGCATCACAATGACATTTAAAGGTGTTATAATATCAGATTACGACTTTTTGTGTTGCAGGGAGACGATACACATTGATTGTCGATCACGAATCCAGTTTATTTGAATGTTTTGATCTTGATATTCATCACATGTCGTGGTCTCAATGATTTTAAGGAACTGAATCCTAAATTAAATGTATTCATAGTGCCTCAGATTTCACGTCCCTATTTGCAGCTCACACACTTCCTCACTATATTACCAATAGCTTTACCACTGTACTGATACCGTGTGTGTGTGTGTGTGTGTGTGTACACCCTGCGGTCCTCAGCGATAAGGCCAAGATTGAGTTTCCCCACTGAGCCAAAACCTCTGAGGTGTGTGTGTGTGTGTGTGTGTGTGTGTGTGAAGACATCAGGAAACGGGCAAAGCAGAGCTGGTATCTCTTTATCTCCCCACCACGGCGTGGATGTTTATGTATATGTGCTCTCAAACCGGTGTCGTGTGAAAGCGAGCGAGCCGCTCTGCTTTGTTCGGCATTGTGCGCACGAGAGGATGAATCCTCGGGGCTCTAGTCACCGCTCAGAGGAGAAGGTGTTCCTCTGCTATAATAACACAAGTGTGTGTACATTTAAGTACGCTGCTTTTTAGACACCCACGCAGGGGAAAAAGAGACATCAGATGGATTCAAACCACCTGCCGGGTCGCGTCTGATCCTCGCGTTGCATTCAGGCTCTCGGCGAGCAAAAGAACGCATCGGTTTCCTATCGCACAAAAAAAACACACAGAGGAGGCGACACGGAAAGAGAGACTGTGGTATCGACACAGCGAGGAGGGGAACCAGTCTGCTGCTCACGGACAGCGTGGGGCTGCCACAGCCGGACGGAAACCATCGGTGTTTGTTGGAGGGAGGGGGGGGGGGGAGAGAGGGGGAGGGAGGGGGGAGGAAAGAAGGGAGGAGGCTGACTAAAGGCTGGAGCATCCCCAACTGTTTAGTTTCCATATCTAGCAGTCGGTGACACGGCTTTCCTGCACTTATTTATGTCTCACACATCGACCTCTGGCGAGTGGCTTGCATGCGTGCACACACACACACACACTCTCACACTGATTCCATAACTCTTATCACCTGGTCTGTGTGGCATATTCCAATTTGCCTGCTCTGCTCGGCCCGGAGCACGTCTCTGAAAGGAAGTGCAGCTTCAGCGTGACATGAAATATCACAAAACTGAATTCACAATGAGGAACACACATTTTTAGATTCACCGACCAGCATTGACCATGTGCACCAATATTGATCTGGATGCTGGCATCAACAACTTGAATCTGGCAGAATATCCTAAATAAATATCCTTAAATAAAAAAATGCTTCGCTGCCATTTTCTTTCTGCGTTTCCCTTTTTGGTCGATGCTATACTGGCGTCGATGCTATACTGGTGTCGATGCTATACTGGCGTCGATGCTATACTGGTGTCGATGCTATACTGGTCTGCATCCGCCCCAACCCTTCATGGCCTCTTCTTCCTCTCCTCCCCCAGGAGTCTCCGTCGGGCCGGAGGAAGGCCCTGGCCACCAGCAGCATCAACATGAAGCAGTACGCCAGTCCCATGCCGACGCAGACGGACGTCAAGCTCAAGTTCAAGCCGCTGTCCAAGAAGGTGGTGTCGGCCACGCTGCAGTTCTCCCTCTCCTGCATCTTCCTCCGTGAGGGAAAGGCCACGTGAGTCTCTTCCACCTCGTCTAGTAAACGATGGTCCGTTTAGAGTCGGACCGTGAAGCAGGGGGATGCTTTAGGCATCATGGAGTTTTAAAATGGTTATTTCCAGGCCTGGAAAAGCCCTTGAAACAAATAAAATCCCAAAAAGTTTAGTAAAAGTCATGTAAATGTGTTATATTCATGTGTTCATGTCGTTCATTTACGCAGAGTTTGAAATAATGAATATGCTTTTAAAAGAAAGACGCTCAGAATATAAGCAGGCATACATACAGGCATCTATATAAATGTTTATTCTTTTAATCAAACTATTGTCTCATTCATTTGAGTCATTTAAGGTTTACTGTATGCTTTGGTATTCTCATTGTTAGTTTAAATACTACATTTACTCACTTTTTCATGTTCACACCCAGATTTCACTAAATGTTTGCTCATGGAAAAGTCATGGAAATGTGTATGAACCCTGTTTAGGGCGGGGCTACGAGGTGATTGACAGGTCTGGGAGGTGTCCGTGTTTTCGTCTCATTAAACCCGTTCAGTGTGTTTTCAGTTCCTGAAAAGATTAATTGTAATGTTTTTAATAATGTCGTCGTCAACAACAACGTCTCATTGAGAGAAAAAACACAAAGACGGGTGTCGCCAAAATCCAAGACGAGGCAGCTCTTTTAGCTCTTTCATTTCTTTTTAGTGTTTTTGTTTCAAGCCGTGATGTTTTAAAAATGCTCGTCTTGAACAGAGAAGCTTTGATCGCAAGTCTTTCAGCTCGGTGAGGAACCGCATCCAGCTTCTGGATTGTTCTCTGAAATGTGTGCCCTCATAAGAAGGATGTATAAGAATATCCACAGACATAATGTGTGTGTGTGCGCGCACACACACACACACACACACACACACACACACACACACACATTCATCTTTGATATCACCACCCTTTCATTTGAGGACACATTCTCAATCTCGGTGTTTGTTATTCATTCTAATTTGATAGCAGTAACTTTCATTTACACTCACACACTCACACACACACACACACACACACACAGCAACAAGGCCTTTGTTGTGGCGCCGGGCGGCGGGTCGATGGAGCGTAACCCTTGTTAACCCTTCGGGGAATGATGTCGACCACACACAAACAAACTCAATCACACCAGTTCAAATGAGCCTGTGGGCCGGGAAACACCAAACACAAAGAACTGAGAGGAGAACCACTGATTATGATGGAGACGCTGGTTTGGGAGGGGACTGGTGGGGTGGGGGGTGGGGGAGGGGACACGAAGTACAAGGAATACTGTAGGAAGTTGATGTCGGGAGAGAAATGATAGACAACGGGAGACGAGAGGAGAAGTTTGGATGAGACGAGAGCTTAAGATGCGTCTCCTCAGTCAGGTGGAGAAGAAAGAAGGATGGAGAGCTATCATAATCCTCGTGTCACGTAGTTATTGGCAGCTGTGTGTGTGTGTGTTCCTCTTCTAGCCGGCACATTGAAAACACAACGCTGATGCATTGTCTTTTATTCATTCATCCGTTCATGCTCATCTTGTTCTTTTTAAACCATTATATGACACATTATTTGATTGGGTTTCTACCCTTTTTTTTTCTTCAACGCTCCAGCGATGAGGACATGCAAAGCCTGGCCAGCCTGATGAGCATGAAGCAGGCCGACATCGGCAACCTGGACGACTTCGAGGAGGAGAACGAGGAGGAGGACGAGGAGAACCGGGTCAACCAGGAGGAGAAGGCCGCCAAGATCACAGGTGAGCGGCTCCGTCGTCAACGTCCACCCAGACCATCGCCTAGGCGTCCGTGTCGGTTCATGTTTTCCCCCCAAAACTCTCGACGGTAAGTCTCCCCGTACGAATCACCTCGACCCGTAAAACGCTCAAAATGTCAACGGCGTCGTCCCAAACTGACGACCGCGGCTTCAGTGGGGCATCAACTTGGCTTCTTCCTTGATTTCTTTTAGTTTTTCTAAGTTTCCGCCTCTGTACGTGTGCATGGTTGCATACATAAGATTATGCATTCATGAGTTTCATGTACAGTGTTTTGTCTGCTTCTTTTGCTTAAGCTGTAATTCCCCTTCACCGTGTTGGTGGACGGTGTACTTCCATACGTTCGTTGAGGATTCATTCTGTGGACTCGCTGCTTCCCGCTTTGCTTAATCCAACTTTTTTTTTCTTCTTTCCTGTTAAGCTTCATGCTTTCTCCCCTTCTTCTCCCTTCCCTGCTCCTTGCCTCATTATATGTATATGCATTGAGCGCCTACAGCGGCGCTTCACTAGCGTGCTTCTCTGAATCAAAGGCCTGGCCGAGCTGCCAACACCGCCCCGCCCCCGTCACATTCCCTCATGGTGCTACCGAGCCAGCAACGCTAAAGCTAACGCTAGGCTAACCCTGCTATACATGTTCTCTTTTACTTCATGTACACAAAGAAAAGAGAATGCGTGACTCCTAAAAAGGATGTATCGTACATCTCCATGAATAGTGTGTGTGTGTGTGTGTGTGTGTGTTTGTAAATGTGCTACAAACGTCAGCCATGAAGAAGCTTATTAAAAAAACATGCAATATAAAAGAAAGATGGACGAGCACAATTAAAAGAACATCGAGGCGATCTCTCTCTCTCTCACTCTCGCTCTCTCTCTCTCTCTCTCACTCTCACACACTCTCACTCTCTCTCTCTCACTCTCTCTCTCACCTCTTCTCTCTCACACACTCTCTCACACACTCTCACTCTCTCTCTCTCTCTCTCTCTCTCTCTCTCCTCTCCTCTCACTCTCTCACACTCATCGCTCTCTCACTCCTCTCTCTCTCTCTCCTCTCTCTCACACACTCTCTCACACACTCTCTCACACACTCCCTCACTCTCTCTCTCACACTCTCTCTCTCACTCTCTCTCTCACGCTCTCTCTCTCACACTCTCTCTCTCACTCTCTCTCTCTCACTCTCTCTCTCACACTCTCTCTCTCTCACACTCTCCACTCGCTCACTCACCTCTCTCACTCTCTCTCTCTCACTCTCTCTCTCACACTCTCTCTCACTCTCTCTCTCTCACTCTCTCTCTCACTCTCTCTCTCTCTCACTCACACTCACACACTCTCTCACACACTCTCTCTCACACACTCTCTCTCACACCTCTCACACACTCTCCTCTCTCTCCTCACTCTCTCTCTCTCACACTCCCTCTCTCACACACACCTCTCCTACACTCCTCTCACTCTCTCCCTCTCACACTCCTCTCACACACTCCTCTCACTCTCTCTCTCTCACACTCTCTCTCACAACCACCTCTCACTCACTCTCTCACACACTCCTCACACTCTCTCTCACACTCTCTCTCACACTCTCTCACACACTCTCGCTCACACACTCTCTCCTCACACAACTCTCTCTCACACTCACTCCTCACACACTCCCTCACACTCTCTCTCACACACTCTCTCCACACACTCTCACTCTCTCACACACTCTCTCTCCACACTCTCTCTCTCACACTCGCTCTCTCACACTCTCTCTCTCACTCTCTCTCTCCCTCACACACTCTCTCTCACACTCTCCTCACTCACTCTCTCACACTCACTCTCTCTCACTCTCTCTCTCACTCACACTCACCACACTCTCACCTCTCCACACACTCTCACTCACACCTCACACGCTCCTCTCTCAACTCTCTCCTCACACTCTCTCTCTCACAACTCTCTCACGCTCTCCTCTCACACCTCTCTCTCACACTCCTCACGACTCACACTCACCTCTCACTCTCACTCTCATCTCTCACGCTCTCACTCTCCTCTCACTCTCTCTCACACACTCATCTCTCACACTCTCTCTCTCACACTCTCTCTCTCACTCTCTCGTCACACCTCTCTCACACCCTCTCTCTCTCCACACTCTCCTCTCGCTCACTCTCTCTCTCTCACTCTCTCTCTCTCACACACTCTCTCACACTCCTCTCTCCTCACACTCTCTCTCTCACACACGCTCTCTCACACTCTCTCTCTCACCTCTCTCACTCTCTCTCTCCTCCTCTCACAACTCTCTCTCACTCTCTCATCTCGCTCTCACACACTCTCTCACTCTCACCTCACACTCCTCACTCTCACCTCTCACTCTCACTCTCCACACCTCTCTCTCACTCTCTCCTCACCTCTCTCTCACTCCCTCTCTCTCTCACGTCTCACTCCTCTCTCACTCTCTCTCACACACTCTCACTCCCTCACTCTCTCACTCTCTCTCTCCACTCTCACTCTCTCACTCACTCTCTCTCTACACTCACTCTCTCACACTCCCTCTCTCTCCTCACACTCTCTCTCTCACTCTCTCTCTCTCACACTCTCTCTCACACTCTCTCTCTCACTCACTCATCTCTCACTCTCTCTCTCACTCTCTCTCTCTCTCTCTCTCTCTCTCACACACTCTCTCTCACACACTCTCTCACACACTCTTCTCTCACACTCTCACTCTCTCACACTCTCTCTCACACTCTCTCTCACACTCTCTCTCTCACACTCTCTCTCATCACTCTCTCTCTCTCACACTCTCTCTCTCACTCTCTCACACTCCTCTCTCACTCTACTCTCCTCTCTCACACTCTCTCTCTCACGCTCTCTCTCTCACTCTCTCTCACTCTCTCTCAACTCTCATCTCTCTCTCTCTCACCACAT